>CBVK0102437875.1:0-16950 GCA_900067695.1 Picea abies | reverse complement strand
TTCTGTTTTATATCTCCGCTCTCATTTCGTGCCGAAAATAATCCGGATCAATGAAGGAAGTGAAAGTTCTTAATTTAATATTACCCACAAAGGGGTTGAGGTTCCATTTTCTTTGATCAACCAACAAATACTCATGTTGATACAATTCACACAATAAATTCTTGTCCTCTTCATCAAAACAAAGTATAATTTGTATAATTGATCTGCTATGTGAACATGACAAGACTTACTTGCAACTAGAGAATGAATATGGAAATATATCTATTGCTACTTTAAAGAAAATAACATATACAAGGGAAGGTGATATATAGGAAAGGGATTCATGAGCCAAATGGAACATATTTTCTTTGTCCAATTTTAATTAATGAACAAATCTTATGGATTCTTGAAGACTCTACCATTATCTCCAAAGATACTCCCATCTTTCCCTTGTTTGGGAATATAAAATTCATCCCACCACTATTAAATTCTATGAATATATTGAAGACATTACTTTAATGATATCACGCCCTGACCTAATGACAACAAGATTCCTCCATTTTTCCACTTTGGTCCTCAATTGAATGATTTCAAATGGATTTGATGTTAAGGTTTGAAGCATAGAATTTTGTGGAATAACATCTCCTTTAGCTACTAATTTCTTTATCATATCCTCAAATGAATTTTCCTCTAGGGTATCCCCATTTGTTATTGGCACCTCCCCAACTCGAGCTTCCATTGAAACTTTTGTAAATTTTACCAAAATATTAGGAATAGTCTCCTCTTGCACCTTTGATGCAATTTCTATAACCTTTGTCACAATCTTAATTGTAATTTCTTCTTGAATCCATTCCATGGATTTTGTGGGAGTTGTGACCTCAATGGTCTTTCTAGTAGGAATTGCTTCATCAATTTCTATAGTAATACCAACAATAGCAAATTTTATAGAAATTTCAATTTAAACAACTTTAATATCAACTTAAACTTCAATAGGCCTTGTAGTAATGTCAATGTTAGAGGGTTCTATTTCCCCATCAAGAAAAACTGCTCCTAGACCACCCTCTTAGGGGTGCATTGATGTTTCTTCAATGAGCTCTCCTACTCATACATGCCAATTCCAACATGATATTCCAGTCCTTCCAATCCAACATCATCCATGAGCTCCTTTAAATAGGTCTACCATCGTATATTAGCTCCTATGCTTTATACTTTATAAGATATGTGCTTGCACATATGGTACTTCATGCTTCATCTTTTTAGTTTATGTGTTATGATTTCATGTGTGGGTTTCTTGTCTAGAAGTGGCGTGATGGTTTCTAACCTATTATGAAAGTAATAAACATTGGTTATATATTATAAAACTTCTCAACGCTAATAATTTTATTATTTTATCTTGTTTTACCATGGGGGTACATGTTGTCCTTAGATAAATGTTGTCTTGACTTAAGACTAATTGTATTATTGGTGATCTGGTTGAGTAGCATGTCCATATCATAACCATATATAACACTTTCCATCATTTCCTTTCACTACCATCATGTACATAAAATAAATACTATCCATGCTTACATTTGACTTATCAAATGTCATCCAACAAGGTCTACATGAAGAAAAATGTAAGGCAAATTCAAAAATAAAGGAAAAAAGGCTATCGATGAAGTGAAATAATGTTTCAAAATGAAATAATACTAAGGCTAGAGTTATGCTACCTCATTAAAAAGGCTTAGCCCCAAATTCCTATGCTAAAAAAACACACATCTAAAGAAAAAAGACTAAGAAAAATCAAAGAAAATGTTAAAAGGGATAAAAAAGGTACCAAGGTGGTAACTCTAAGCAAAGTTCCCTCTCAAAGGCTTACAAGTATAAAAAATGAATATTCCTAGCTCAAAAAGGCTAGTTGGACCAGTAAACGACTTTATACATCATTAAAAAATGACTTTGAGGGTAAAAACATAAAGTTCCCCTTTGCTTTCCATCGCGTGTTCATCAAATTCACCTATCTCTAACCAAATTACCTAGAAATACCCTTTTTCCTAGGCATTAACACATGTAATAGGGGTAAAAGTTGTCCTACCATGGTAAAGTTAGGAAATTTATAAAATTAACCTATATTAAGTTGTTGTTAGAGGATATTACTTGATGTTTGTTTCCTAATGACTTGTTTTGAAGCTTGATGCATCATTATAGGTGGGTGTTTCCTAATGACTTGTTTTGAAGCTTGATGCATCATTATAGGTGGGCGCCCCACATTGGGATCCATGCACTATGCCTCAATATCTGTGTTACTACCTCAATATCTATGTACTTGCATTAGGATCTGTGTACCTATATTCAACCATATCTACTCACAGTGGGATCCATGCAAATTTTATTGGGATTTGTGTCATTACATTGGGATATGTTACAACGCAGTGGAGGATGACAAGGATGTGACATCATCATTGAGGTGTCCACGTCATTGTTTTGTACATTGGTAAGCATATGGAGCATGCATGAGCCACTTGGATGTTTATCTACTTGGCACATGTGAATATCCTTCTCAAGAGCACATGTTTTTAGGGTGGACATCTTCAAAGACATTTATCTTTTGACAGAGTGCCCATAATTCTACTAGATCAATTCCATAAGATGCAAAATTGCTACGAGGTTTTTGAAATGGGGTTATAATAGAAAAACGGGAAAACATTGACCAAGTTATGATGTTGTTGGAATTTGTTGCACGAAAATTATCATTACATTTTGGAGCCACACATGTGAAGCCTCTAGAAGCTTCTAGAATGGGTGCACCTCATCTTCTACTTGTTCTCACACATGAGAATGCGTTGTTGCATGATTTTGGGGGTTAGTTAAGGGGCACCCTTGTTCTAGGGCCTCCTTTTGACCCACATGTGTGAAACTAGTTGTTATTTGCTCACTTAGAGGAGGGCGCCCTAGATTTGAGGAGTTTGTTGTAACTAATTGAGGAGTTTCCCATGGTTTTGACTTGGGAGCATGGTTTAAGGCTCATGGTTTTATTCTAGCACATGGTGTGAGCACATGGTTCATCCTAGTTCATGGTTTTCATTGTATGGTTTTGAGAGGCTCCTCACTTATTTAAGGAGGGCGTCACTCTCATTTAGCATGGTTGGAAATGGAATAAAAAGGCTTATTTTCTCAATGTTGGAGTGTTTTCTTCTCTACTTTCATGTGTACATTGTCCTAGGATGATTATAGAAGGGATTTGGCATGCAAATTTCATTGAAGAAATGGTTATTGCAAGGCATACAATGAAAACACGGTATGATCAATATCTATTTTGTTTCTTTGTGATTTTTTAAAGCTATGTCTTAGTATTGAATTTGAATACCTTAGGGTTTTAAATTCTTACCTTAGATGTATGTTTTAATTAATCAAATTTGCAATACTTAGGATAGATCTAGAACTAGTTTAACATCTCTATGAATTTTGTATAGTCCAAGTACCCTAGATTGATGATTTCCAAGCATTATCTAAGAATATGTATGGAGACTTCAATTAGCAAAGGAGAAAAGGGAAATTATTCAAAAATATGATTAAGACTCCATGCTCATTGGTGACAATTAGGGTTTCTTTTCTTTTCTATCCATTCCATTTTTTTTAAAATTCCCCCCTTTAATGTGCATGCAATCTAGGGTTTTAAAGGAATTAATTTGAATTCGATTGCTAGACCTAAGTTAGTATTAAATTTCTAAATCTAATCTAACTTGGATTTCATTTATCCTAGCTCTTTATTCCATGCATAATCTTTAAGTTGGAATAAGTAAGCTATCCTAGCTGGAATAAGTAAGCTATCCTAGCTAGCTGAAAATTTAATTTTGGATCTTGAA
The DNA here is from genome assembly GCA_900067695.1 of Picea abies. NCBI lineage: Eukaryota > Viridiplantae > Streptophyta > Pinopsida > Pinales > Pinaceae > Picea > Picea abies. The sequence goes on along the minus strand of CBVK0102437875.1, from coordinate 13,126 downwards.
TTTCAAGTTTAGTTTTTTTTTTTTTTTCCAGATCTAACCTAATATCTTGCATGAACTCTAATGTACCTAATTCATATATCTTTAATTAGGTTTATCTTAATGCTGGAAAAACACATAATAATTTAATGACAATATAAATTTTTTCAATCTTCTTTTCATTCATAGCTTAATAAATGGCCTACTAACTTGGATTGAAATTGGGTATTCATGCAATGTTTGCCATTTATTGAGGTCTTAAGACTCTAAAATAATGAATTGATGCATCATTTAATGAAATTCCTTGATGCATCATCTATAAAATAATGAATTGATGCATCATCTAATGAAATTCCTTGATGCATCATTTGATGCATCATTTAATGAAATTCCTTGATGCATCATCTATAAAATAATGAATTGATGCATCATCTAATGAAATTCCTTGATGCATCATTTAATGAAATTCCTTGATGCATCATCTATAAAATAATGAATTGATGCATCATCTAATGAAATTCCTTGATGCATCATCTAATGAAATTCCTTGGTTGCTAAGTAAAGATCCAAATATCTTGTGGTTTTGAGGAATAAGGGTTTAAGAATATTTGTTTCAACGTGTAGGCATAAATATTCACATTTGAGCAATGTTTGAGTCTTGTCATAAGCATAAATCCTAATTCTTGCAAATCAATAAGCTGGAATGACTTGACATATGGGTTGGATGTCTGACATGTGTAAGCTCTCTTTAAGATCTAAAGAGCGTACTAAAATATTTTTTCAAATATTGACTTATCTTGAGTTCATTTGATGACAAACTTGTGCATGGGAATACATGCTTAAATATCAAATTTCATTTATTTTCTAGAAGCATATTAGGGATGGCAGCCACTTCAGTCACTGTTGGTGCACCGATTCTCAACACTTAACATACATAAACAACCATATTAATCACTTTGGTAAATGCTCTTAAATTTGGATCTTTTTGTTCTCTACTTGAGATGATATATTCTTATTTGTGACTGTTACTTCATTTGGATGCTTAAAAAAAATCATAGAATTCAATACACAACAACATATTTTAAGCCACCTAATGATCACTTTAAATATCATTGCATGTCTAATAATCCCTCCTTAATGATGCTCTCACATATTAAAATCCATATATCAACATGCTTTAAATTTAATTAAATATTATTGTTGATGAGCATTTTTAAGGTTAATGGTTGGATGCCATTCCAAATTCCCAAGTTAATGTATGAAATCTGATTAAAATTAGCTATTATTAAGTGAGTAAGTAGATTATTGGTTGGCATTTAAATCCATATACCAACATGCTTTAAATTTAATTAAATATTATTGTTGATGAGCATTTCTAAGGTTAATGGTTGGATGTCATTCCAAATTTCCAAGTTAGTGTATGAAATCTGATTAAAATTAACTATTATTAATTCTGATATATATAACAACCGTGGGTAAATAGACCTTTTACATAACCATTGGCATAGAATTTCAAATAGTGATTGAATCTCCTAATTATGGAGTTTTTAATGCTTGATGGACATGGTGGAACAAATGACATAATTTCTTGATTCAATCCTTATGATACTTTGTGTGGGAAATGATAACATCTTAAATATTTCCATGTTGCCATGGTTGTTAATGATGTCCCTTTAAGCTAATAAAAGCTGAGTAAGCTTAACTCACTTTGTTTCATATTCTTTTTTATTCTTTTTCTAGCATTTCATGATCACACCTTTAACAAGAACACTTGTCTAAGTAACATATCGTTTTTAACATACCTATCACCAACAAACCCAAATATTTGATTTGATATCAATCTGTCACATACATGTCACCAACAACCCAAAGATTTACTTTGATATTGATTTGTAACATACCCACCTTCTTGGGTACCTATAAATTCTTCTTCTTGGGAAAATTATGAATTATGATACCAATTATTAGAATTAAGAAACATAATACTAGCACATTCAATAATCAAGAAGCATGTTAAACTATAAAAGAAATGAATAACATGCCATCCACAACATTAAAAACAAACATGCAAGTTATAAACTCAAGACATCTTAGAGATAATTAATACACAACGAAATATATAAATTACACAGAAAACACATAGATCACTTATCTTTAAATAAACCATTCACCAACTAGTTGTTGACATTGGACCTTCCACCCAACCATAGACACTGTTGTTATAGCTCTCAACAATAGGTCACCCTTGATCCAGGGCTATGAATCCACAAAGGTGGGTCTTAGGCCGAATCTAAAACACACAACAATTAGATAACAAGATCTCATGGTTTTCCCAACCACACAACAATCCTAGTTTACCAGCTCTCTCCCCCTTCAGCCTGCACAACCCAAATAAATGAACTCGTTTATTTGCAATGCATTCCCTTAGGCTATTCCATTTCTTTTCCAAGGCTCCAGTGCTATTAGTCAGGAAATATCAATGCTGGAAACTCCAAGGATTCTTAGCTCTGGACAATTCTTTCACAACTTCCATCAATCTCATGCATGCAAACATCCATTCCTTCCTGGAATAATCAACAATTACTTACAACCAACAAACAATGGATCTTTTCTTCCCATAATTCATTTTCCATGCCTAGACCAAGAACAAGAATGAATGAGGAACCTCGAAAACAACAAAAAATGAGGTTTATGCAATAAAGCACCACATGGCCTTCCCCAAGAAGTTCATGTAACCACTTTCCCCAACTAAAACCAAGATGGGTAAATAAAATATAATAAAAAGACTTAGCCCCTTTAGCCCCCTCTCTCGTGGAAATATACCCCCATATCTCTATCTTTATTCATCTTGTATCTAGCGATGTATTTTATTAATATATTCAAAGTATTACATTTTATCAAATAAACAAATACATTATTAATATGGGGACTCAAAATTTCAACAATCCTGAAAAAGTCACAGGTACTCTTCCTGCATGGAATTTTCATTCTCCCAAGTAGCATATTCATTACCATAGTTGGTCCACTCAACTTTTTCCAATCATATGGCTCAATTCTTGAGCACCTTGATCTTTCTTCTCAATATGCGCACCGACTAGACATGAAAGTCTCATGTCGGCTCCACCTGAATCAATTTCCAATCAATAAGATGGTTATGATCATGTACATACTTTTTCAACAAAGATACATGAAATACATTATACACATTCATGGAAGCATGAAATGCAAGCATGTATGCTATTGGCTCTATTATGTCCAATATCTCAAATGGACCATAAAATCTGGTTGCTATCTTGGTACAACTGCCCATCTTTAATGAGCTCTTCTTGGGCTTCACTTTCAAAAGCACATGCTCTCCCACTTTAAATTCTCTACATGTCCTATTCTTATCTATATAATTCTTCTATCTATCTTGTGCTACTTTGAAATTCTGCTTAATTTTAACCATCCGGTCTTCTATATCCTTGAGCAATTATGCCCCAAGTACTACTATGTCTACTGGTTTGTCCCAACTCACTGGAGTATTGAATTTTCTACCATAAAAATATTCCAATGGGCTCATCTTCAATGAATCTTGATACCTATTATTATAGGCAAACTCAACCAAATGCAAGTAGTATTCCCACTTAGATGGCTTATCCATCACATACATTCTCAGCATGTCTTTAATCACTTGGTTGAATCTATATGTCTTCCCATCTGACTATGGATGGTATGTTGTACTAAAATTTACATTTATACGACATCCTTTAAACAATCCTCTCCAAAAATTTGAAGTAAAATTTGTATCTCTATCTGAAATAATTGCCTTAGGTATTCCATGAAACCTAGCAACTTCCCTCATGTGAATTTCTGGAATATTAATTGTTGTATGAGTTATTTTTAAGGGAACAAAGTGAAAAGCCTTTGTCAATTTATCCACCACTAGCATTATTGAATCATGTTGCCTTTTTGTCCTAGGCAATTTAGTAATGAAATCAATGGTTACCACTTCCCATTTCTTCTTTAGAATTGACAATGGCTGTAGAAAACCCATTGGGTGTCTATGCTAAGATTTCACTCTCTGAAATTCCATACATATGGCAATGTAATCAACAACATCCTTCATCATTCTAGGCCAAAAGTATTATCTTCTTATTGCTACAATTGTTTTCTGGTAACCAAGATGTTTGACATATGGAACATTATGCATTTCTTTTAATACCAAATTTTGAAGTTCTCCAGAACTATGAACATCAATTATGTTTTTATGCATAAGTGCTCCATGTTCTTTCATCTTATATTCTTTAAATTTTTGTTGTACATTTTCATTCTATAATCTTTCTTTTACCTATAGGTAATGTTGGTCTATAACGACAAGATCTAAAATTATGATCTCTAAATCTAAACTATGCATACTAATGGTTGTAGCATGCATAATATGTACTCTTTTGTTGAGTGCATCAACAACATTATTTTATTTTCCTTTGATATGCTTCATGTCAAAGTCATACTCACTTAAAAATTCCATCCATCTTGTCTTCTTGACATTTAAAGTTGGTTTCTCAAAAATGTATTTTATACCACCATGGTCTATCCTTAATACAATTTTCTTTCCCATGAAATACTTCCTCCACATATTCAATGCACAAACTATGGCAACAAGATCCAAATCATGGGTGGCATAATTCCTCTCATGTTTTTAAAGCTTTATGGACTCATAACTAATGACATGTCCATTATGAGTGAGGACTCCACTAATTCCTTCTTTGCATGCATATGTACATACCGAAAAATTCTCATTTGAGTCAGTAATCTTCAAAATAGGTGCACTGGTAAGTAACTCCTTCAACAAATTAAATTTATCTTCACACTTCGTTGTCCATTCAAAATTAATTCCCTTCTTTTGTAGAGAATCTTGTTATAAAAATTAATTTTAGAGAATCATGCTATAAATCTTTTGTAGTATCCAGATAATCTCATGGAAGATCTGACTTATGAAACATTCCTTGGTGCTGGCCATCCTCTAATGACTTCAATATTATCTAGATCTACTGCTATACCTTCCTCTGAAATAATGTGCCCCAAATAATGGATCTTCTCTTGGTAAAAATAACACTTGCTTATCTTGAAATACAATTGATGTTTCCTTAGAACTCGCAGAACCAACCTCAAGTGATGCTCATGCTCTTCCTCAGATTTAGAATAGATAAGTATGTCATCCAAGAACACAATGAAAAACTTATCCATATAATTTATGAATATGCCATTCATTAAACACATAAATACAATTGGTGCATTCGTCAATTTAAATGGCACCAATACAAATTCATAATGTTGATACTTGGTTCTAAAAGTTGTCTTAATGATGTAATCTTCCTTGATTCTCACCTGGTGATATCCCGATCTCAAGTCTATCTTTGAAATATCTTTGCTCCTCTTAGCTGGTCAAAGGAGTCATCAATTATGGGTAGAGGGTATTTGTTCTCCATAGTGTCTTTATTCAATTGTCTAAAGTCAATACGCAACCACAATGTTCCATATTTATTTTTCAAAAGGAGTATTGGTGCTCTCGAAGGTGAAACACTTGGGTATATGTACCCTTTCTTCAACAATTATTCTAGTTGCATTCGTAATTCTTTTAATTTTGGTTGTGTCTTCATTCTATAAGTAGTTTTTGAAACTGGGGAAACTCCTAGTACTAAATCAATAGGTAAATATATATCCCTCTTTGGTGGTAATCCCAGTGTTTCTTGGAATGCATCTTCAAACTATTGCAATACTGAAAAATATTCAAGACTTGGCCCTTTGGTCTTTTATAGCTCCTACACATGAGCTTCATATAATTGACATCCTTTCCTAAAATATCTCTTCAGCTGTAAGGATCAAATATCCCTTATATAAATGGGTCTTGGAATTCCTTACAAAATGCTTTGTTTTCCTTCTTCATCAAGACATGTAAATGTATTTTTATGACAATCTAGGATAACATGATGCTTGTCCAACCAATCTATTCCAATTAGTATATCATAATATCCCAATGGTATGATATTTAGATCAACATTAGTATGCACTCCATTAATATTTATTGGACAATCTTTGCTAGTCTCATTGATCCTTCTTTTGGTTATAGTAGCTAGCTGAACCAAACTTGATTTCTCAAGCTTACTTTTCTTCAAATGAAATTCATCCACTATTTTAGGATCAATGTAACTATGGCTTGCTCTTGAATCAATTAAAAAAAAAGGATGATTAATGATCTTAAATTCCACCTCAATCATAGAAGATTGGTGTTCTGCTTGCCGATCTTTCAAGGCTACATATATTCTTGGAATATTTCTACCCATGTCTTCTATTGTAGTAGCCTCTTGGATGTTTTACAATATCCTCATCTTGTATTCTCTATGAGGGCAATCCTTGTACATGTGATCTTCTTTACATCCCTAGAATTTTATTGGTGGTCTTCCCCTTTTTCCAAAGGATTCTTCCCTCTTGGATTCATTCTTAGTAGGTGGATATTACTTATTTGTATTAGAACTATTTCTATTAAAATGAGGTTTGAATCCCTTCCTTCTCTGATAAGATTTATCCTTCTTCTCATCCTTCCAATATTTTTGCAAAGATTCTCTGCCCTTGCCTTGCTCATACAGGTACTTAGCCTTTCTAATGGTCTCTACCAAAGTTATGGGTTCATCATATTGAATCTTATCTTTATAGAAATGTGTTAGTCCACTCAAAAACCTCTATATATTCATCTTTTCATCCCTGATAAACCCCACATACTTCATCAATTCCAAGAAATTCTTTTCATATTCTCCCATGGTCATGTTTCCCAACATGAGTTCAAAGAACTCTTGCATCTTCTTGTCATAATAGTGCTATGAAAGATACTCATTTTGAAAATATTTCTTGAACTGCTTCCAAGTAATCCTATTCTCATCAATGTGATCAACTTGCTTCAACTGATCCCACCACATAGTATCTTTTCCATGCAAATGGTATGTGGCAATCCTAACTTCTAGGTTAGATGAGTAGTTGTGCAACTGAAAATACTTTCTATTTTCAAACGACTAGGCTTCAACATTATCTTTCCATTCTCTTTTACCATCAAAGGATAGTGTCTTAAGCTTCCTAAGCTCTCCTTGCAAATTGTCCAACTCATATCTTGTTCTTTGATGCCTAACACGAGACACTTTTGGACTGCTTCTTGACTTCTCAGACACATAAAAATTCCTAGTTGAGTTAAGAGGTGGATGATTTCTGTGAGTTCTACTAGCACTTCTAGAGTGACTGGGTCTTATGTAGTTATCCCTTCTTTCATGATGACTTCATTCTTCCTCATGTCTTGAGCCTGATCCATTCTTCACTTTCCTCTGCAACTGATTTAGGCTTTGCATCATTTGAGCATTTATTTGATTATTTTCCTCCCGCGCTCTCATTATCAACTATATAAATCTTCACTTATATTCTAATACTTCTCATAGTCTTTACCAATTATGTTGGTTCCACTCTGCTCCTATGTCCATCAGATTCTATTTCAACATTACCCACACTTATATTTTGGCCTTTGGCTTATCTCTCATGACTGTAGGCTCTCTGTACATCATCCATGGCTCTAATATGAAATCATAGGATTGAATTTATCTTCTTATACCTCTAATTCCAAAAAATGTGCAATAAACCATTTTTGTTAGAATTATATATATTATAGAAATTTGTCAATTAATGTTATAAGTGTTTCTTCTTCGCAATTCACGAAGAATGATGTCATAATGATCCAAATTTTAATAATTCCAAGTTATTATCCTTTGCATCATATTTCCAATGACTATTGTTATTCTCCAATCCTATCCCTATGCTGAAAGTTATGGCTTCCTGAAAAAAACAATTTTCACCCCATTTATACACTTTCTCCATGGGTGCAATTTTACTAAAAGGCGAACTTCTGACAATTGTGAAAGAAAATCAATAAAGAACCATGGAAATTTTTGTATCAGGAACCGATAATACTCATGATGGTGAAGGCACAACAACCTTCATTTTATTCATCTATTTCTCTAGTAAGATTCTACAACAATCTGGAATTTGCAACTTTGTCTTTTTTACAATTTTTCCAAACTTAGAAATTTTAGAAAAATAGGCTATCTCTCAATTTGTAGACTTCTGGAAAACATTTACTAAACCAAATTTGTCTGTCTTGATTAGTATGAAAAATGTTGATTAAATATAATTTTCTATTTTTGTGATATGGGATCACTTTTCATCTAAAAATCCCCAAAACACCCCCAAAAGTGGCTTGGAATAGTGGATTTTGACCTATTTCAGCATCCTCTTTCCAAACCCATTAGAGTTTCTACAATTCCTTGACTGGGTATTTTCAAGTCTACTTTCTATATTCTCTCCAAAAATTTCAACTTAATTTGGACCCCAGTCTCTTAATCGGACCTAGATCTTTAAAAAATAGTATTTTGCAATTTCTTACAAATTCGAGAAGAAATGGCCAGTGGCCCTCTCTGGAAGTTTTGTATCCCTTCTTATTGAAAAAAAAAAACTTAAAAGTTTAGTCTCAATTTGGATTAATCTATTCCAGTTATTCCCTAAATAAGAAAATGGCTCCAAACCATTTTTTGTAAAAATATGTTGACATATGCTTGTGGCAATCTGCTAACATAGTTGTTGATGTGGCACCACAGGTCCACATGGAACCCTGATGGGATTCCATGTCACCCCTAAAACCACCTCGGTCTTCCACTTCATCCATCATCACCACCCTCTCTCCCGTACCCTCACACTTCAATATATAATTAAAATAACTTTTTTAATAAATACAAGACCCACCCGTACCGACTTCCACATGGCACCACGACAATTGCCCATGTCACTAGTGGGGTCCACCTCCACACCTTACCTCTGTCATTTACCATTGGTCGTGGTGATGGGAGGGTCCCCTCCCACACCTTTACTTCCGACATGAAACTTGCTCGCCCCAAATCTAAAGACGAAAGTTAGAGGTTGATCAATGATTGAGGTTAATATCACATCATTGAAGTGCTAGAGGGTTAATCACACTTTCTGGTGGGACACTACAAAATCACCCTGATACATGGCACATTCCCATTGGTTTCACATTATAAAGAAATATTTCGAAGCCACACTTCCCACCATATGATACCACTTATCGATACCACTCGTGGTATCAGATCACCACTCCACTGGTAGCCCTACCATAGTGGTCTACCACCTTGCCACCAAGGCCTCCCACCCTGCCACCATGCCACCAGTTTTCCACAGGTCTTCCATTATGGACCTGCTACCATGGCCTTGTCACTATGGCAGTCCATGTCACCACTACCACGTCAGCTGACACATGGCCCCCACGTCATGATGACATCATCACAATTTTCCCAACCACACAAAAATCATAGTTTACCATATGTCTTCTCCTTCAACTAGCACAACCCAAATAAATGAACTCCTTTCTCTACAAGGAAATCCCTCGGGATGTTTCACTTCTTTTCCAGGGCTCCAGTGCTATTGGTTAGGAAATATCAATGCTGGAAACTCTGAGGATTCTCAATTGTGGACAATTATTTCACAATTTCCATCAATCTCATGCACACAGACATACATTCCTTCCCAGAATAATAAAAAATTACTTATAGCCAACAAATAATGTCTCTTTTCTTACCATAATTCATTTCCCATGCCCATACCAAGAGCAAGAGTGAATGATGAATGAGTAACAATGAATGAGGAACCTCCAAAACAACCAAAAATGTGGTTTAAATAATTACATGCAATAAAACACCACATTGCCTTCCCTAAGAAGCTCATGTAACCACCTTTCCCAACTAAAACCAAGATGGGTAAATAAAATATAATAAAAAGACTTAGCCCCCTCTCTTGTGGAATCATATCCCCCTATCTCTGTCCTAGTCCATATTACAATCAGTGGTGTATTTTATTAATATATTCAAAGTATTACATTTATGGGTACTCCAACGTTTTAAAATTTACTAGAACTCCAGCCTTTTCAACTTTACAGGCATTGTGGCCTTTCATCAAATAAAAAAAAATACATCATTAATATGGGGACTGAAAACTGGGGTATTACACTTTGAAATTTTATTTATTATGAGACAAGTTTTAGCTATATAATATCATTTTCACATGAGCTTTACCTATATAGTATCAGCTTCAATATGTGATTCTATTCAGAGAAAGTTCTATGTAGACTCCCAAATTTGGGGAGAAAGTTATGAATCCAATAAAGCAAAGAGAAGGATTTAGTTGAAGCTAATTGCAGCCACATAACCAATGTCTAATAATGATAGATGATTTGTTCTTGGGCAATGGATGCAAATCATCTCACCTCCTTTCCCTCACAATGTGCATATTGCATGCATGCATTGCAGTTGATAACTCAAAACAAATATGAATGGTCACCGATAAGAATTTAATTAATTGAAAGGGCACTAGGAAATGGATTCAATGCAAGTGATATTATTTAACATAAGTGATAGCATCAACAATATCACAACCACCCCAGCAATAAGATTTCAATGTTGACATCCAATAATATGAAAGTTTTGGGGTTATTTTAATTCCTATAAAATAAGTATTACTTCATATGTTAAACATTGGAAATCAAAAGAAATTTAAAGTTAAAGGAGAGATTAATTGGAAGTCAATGATGAATTGAATGCAATAGTACCTAGTACCTGGCCTCCAACAAAGATTAATAAGATTTTAGAATTTTTAGATTCCATGTGGTATTTACAGTTAGAAAGAAAAAACTTTAAAGCACATTTTTTTAATTGTATCTCTTACCTAAGTTGGCGAGATAAAACTTTAAAGCACATATTTTTAATTTGTATATCTTAAACAAGTTTGTATAGGTTTAGACAAAATTATTATATCCTTAAGTTTGCAAATTTTGTGTGGGATTAAGAAATTTATTGTGTGTCAATACTTCCCACTTTCCATATCGTGGAAGGTAGTTTTGTTAGGGAACAATATTATTTGAGATTTAAGTTTCATTTTTGGGGGATTCTTGTTTGTGTTAAATATTTGTATTTTTTAATGAAATATAATAAAAAAAATTAATAAGAATTTGTGTTTCAAATTTTCTAATGGTATAATGGTTCTTTGATTCTTATGATTTTTTTCTTGTAGATTACAATGTAGGTATGGAAATGGTCGATCTCCAATTGTTATTGGATTTGGATTTGTAGGTTTTCCCTCTTACAACACGAGAAGGGAGATACCTAACACTTTGCATGTTGAGTTGTCATATTCAAAATGTGTTCTTCTTTTGCCAAGCTCTTGTTTTATAAGTTTTGTGGCCCACGACATTTCTCCAAATCATGAAAATATGTATTTTACTAAATTACTAATTACTTAATATTCAACCACCCACATGTCACTCATATGCACAATTGCACAAGTAATTATTAATTTTAAAATTCAAAATAATGGATTATCCTCACCCAACTCCCATATTTCTTATTTTCACTCCTAGGTGTTCCATTGATATTCTCATCACTTCCTATTTTAGTGGTTCCACATGAATTTATTAGTCTTAGTTATTTATTAATTCACTTTGATTGTCTTCAATGCACTTTTTATTTTCCCACACTTCTATTTGAATTTGAATTTGTGTCCGTTATGCACCAAATGACCAAAATAGCAGAGAGAGAGAGAGAGAGAGAGAGAGAGAAGTAACTTCATGCCTTGATAAAGAGAGAATAATGAATATGAAGCCTCTTCAAGGAGGAAATATCCTTTTACAATTGAACAAATGTACAAGATGATATGATCCTAACACTAGGTCTCCTTGGTGTATTTATAGGATACCAAGGGTACAATTACAATTAAAAGGTCTAGCCGACAGTACTAATATAACAATAGAAATAAAACAAATCAATATCTAGGGCTTTACGTGGGAATTTATGTTTAATATGGGCTTCATATAGGGGTTTAACATGCCCCTCCCCTTGAAACAAGTGTTTTCCTCAACACTTGACGCGGATGTTTCTACATGAAGAACTCATCTTCCCATGTCACTTTTTCTATTGGCAATTTCTTCCACTTGATGAGGTACTTTGTAATTGATCGATTTCACAATTTATTAACCCTCGTTTCAAGGATTGTTTCTAGTTCTAGTATGATTTTCCCTTCTTCATTGATCTCTAGTAAAATAGTTTGAACTAGGATATTTTCATTGATTACCTTCTTTAAAAAATAAACATTGAATATTGGATGTACATGTGAAGATGGAGATAACTCCAATTTGTAAGTGATACTTCCAATCCTCTACAACACCTTATAGGGACCATAATACTTGGGTGCTAATTTATTGTCCTTGTTTTGTTGCTTGAGGAACATTTGTTTGTATGATTGTGTCCTTATAAATACCCAATCCCCCACTTCAAAACTCCCTTTCACTACAATGTTGATATGCTTTTTGTTTCATCCTGTTTGATGTTGTAACAAAGTTGTCCTTCAATAGCTTGAAAACCTCTTGTTGGTGCTCTATGTGGCCCTCCACTTCTTGAACCTTCACTTGCCCTTTTAAGGGTAATTTGATAGATAGAGGATTATATGCATAAAATGCCATTAATGGGAACATTTTTTATGAAGTATGGAAGAATGTGTTGTACCACCATTTTTCCAAGGGAAACAAATTGACCCAGTGTGTTTGTTTATCAGATGCAAAGCAATGAAGATACCCTTATAGACATTTATTCACATTCTCATTTTTCTCATCGGATTGAGGATGGTAAGAGGAGTTGTGAGCCAATTGAGTACCCAAACAAGAAAATAATTTATTCCAAAAAATTCCATTGAACATTGGATCTCTGACACTTACAATGATCTTATGGACTCCGTGTAGTTTTTGAATTGTTTCCATGAATCTTATGGCTATTGTACTTTCCTTAAAAGGACGATAAAGGGAGAGAAAAATGGGCATACTTTGTGAGTCGATACACTACTACCATGATGAAATTATTTCTTTTAGACTTGGGTAGACCTGTAATAAAACCCATTGAGACATCTTCCCAAATTTGACTTGGTATAGTTAATGGTTGTTGGAGACCTGGGGTGTAAGACCCCGGTTTTAACCCTTATGAACTATAATGTATTATGTAATTGTGAATTAGGTTGGTGA
>CBVK0102437873.1:0-11916 GCA_900067695.1 Picea abies | reverse complement strand
TGGCTCCTATATGTATATTGTATTGTAAACAATGTAAAACTATGTGTATCAATATAATATATGTTGGTTTTCCCGGTTTGGGTTTCCAGGTGAAAAAATCTCTGTGTAATGTTTGTAATTGCCATTGTATCTTTTCTGTTCTTTTCTGAATATCAGTTTGCAGTAGATATTGTACGAGGTTAGAATTTATAGCAGTGACCTTTTGTTTTCCTTCCAACCAGACCATAAAGAGGACAAATTTCCTAGTATGAGATACCACCTTTCTACATTTCTTTTCAGATATCAAACAGACTTCAATAGTTGGGACTACCTCCAGTACCATGTAGAGTTGACCTCCCAAAGTGATAATGACACTATAGGGCCTAAATTCATAAATAGCACAACGCTTCCACATATATGGTTGTCCTAAAAAAACATCACAAACTTCAAGGGGGGAAACATCATGCAATACCTTGTCTTTGAAGGGTTTGAAGTCATAGTGTAGGAGACATTATTGGATAAAATAGATGTCTTGTCCCTAGCTGAGCCAACTGATAGTGTATGGCTGAGGGTGTGGCATCATTGTTAGGTTCAACCTCTTAATGACCTCTGATGATATTAAGTTCTTTTAGCTACTGTTTTCAACAATGAAATGGAGTGGGGTCCCCTTCACCCACATATGTGAGTGGAAGAGTTGCTCCCCTTCTTCAGTCTCCTTTGTTTCCTCTAGCTGGACCTTTGTGGTAGTGATGGTGACAATGGGTTATGCATCAATGATACATTTTTCCTTATCTAGTTCTGAAACAGAGTCTGATTCATCATCTAACTATGAGACTTTTGTCTAAGCCAACAATGACTATTTGGAGTGACATTCATCATTGTTGTGCCAAGGGATTTTTTGGAACTCGTACCACTTTCTAGTGCCCTTCTTCAACTTCATGTTACTCTTATTTTATTGTGGCTTGGACTGGTTTTCCTGGGGTTGGCCATCCTTGATCTGTCCTTTTCTATGGGAGTTAGGGCCACCTTTACCATGTTTTTGTTGCGATTGGTTTGTAAAAATGGAATCTCGCTTATTATTTTTCTTGAACTTTTGCTCGATATTGACATCGTGTTGATAAGCGGCTCCCAATGAGGAGATTTCTAGGAAATCCATATCTGTTATGATGTACCTATATAGGCCATTGCGGTACTTCAGAATCAGATGCTACTTGGGGTCTTTAATATACATATTTGTGCACAAGCTATGGAATATGTTGGTGTAATCTGACACCATCTGGTCTCTCTCCCGACAAAAATTTGTCTATCTCGTGTACTGGTCATCATAGTTTCCAACATGGTAGTATTACTCCTTGAGGGCATCAACAAAATCCTCCCAAGTGGGTCCTAGCCCAAAAATTGTAGACACGTCTATGGAATGTTTCTCACAGTGTGTCTCCCACCAACCTCTGACATGGGAAATGGATTCAAGAAGGGAAAAGGTGATTTTTTCACTATTGGAAAAATTTTGGATAGAGAAATAACCCTCTAGAAGACTTAACAATTTTTCCAAAGCTTCAGCATTTATCTGGCCTTCAAATATAAGGAATATCAAAATTAGCTTGTACCTTAAAGGCCAATGCACCTCTAAAGTGAATGTTGGTTAAAGGTGTTGTTGAGGAGAGGAATGGTTACATCATCACTCAAGCATTTTTTAATCTCACTAGGCTAGGTGAGATAGGCAGGATTATCACCCTATGCTTATATCATGTTCAAAAATATCAATCAGCCCTCAAGAAATAAGTTATTGGGCCTGACATTATTATGTAATCTAAATGTTTTGATGTAAAATAAAATTTAAAAGTAGAAAAAGTGCTTGCAAATGAAATTTATAACAGTTGAATAAATAAATACAAGATAATATAAATCTGAAAATTCAGTACACAACATGTCTCAAGAATGAGAAGAAATCAGTGGATGATTTTATCAATAAATTTTATGAGTTGCAACCAAGTTTCTCTTTACAAACCCCTACGAGGTTTTGGACCAGAATTTGACTTAGAATTCTAAGATGTAATTTTAACTCTTACATAGAAAACTAGTGTCTCAAAGAAAAAGACTAAGACTGAAAATAAACTACATCAAGCCAAGCTACAAGCCCATCATAGTCTTGACTCTGCAAAATAGCATTAATCAGTATAGGAATTGAATTCAAAATTTATAATTAAGACTAAATAAACTATCAATATGAATGAATGACCTTTGAAGCATGTCACAAGTGTGTGCTTCCCAGTCCTTTATTTTATCACATTTAGAGTAACTCTACTATCAATAAGATAACTTAGCTCTAAAGAAACTCCAAAATGATTGAATGAATAAGTATTCTCAATTAAGGCAAGAGAAAACCTTAACTGAAGTACATCTCTCTTTTTTCTCATGTCCTTATTTGTCCTTGATATCTTCCTTTTATTTTTCAAAAAGTAGTTCAAGTGGTTCAACTACCTTTTGTTATAAAGTTAAATAACTTTAGTTAAGATAGGACAACTTTATTTTATAATAAGGGTAAATAATAGTAATTAATAATTAATAGGTGGGGCCCCTATAGATCTTTATTTATCTTATTTTCAACGTTTCCCTCGTTTCTCCATATTTACTAAAATATTATGCATATATCATCAAAATAACTTATATCAAAAATTAGCCAATGTAATCATGTCATATCATCAAAACACTTGTATCTCCCAAAAAACCATAAAGGCGTGATATAAAAAAAATTCAAAAAAATACATCATGTCTAGTGTCCCCAAAAAATCTATGCCTCGAATGTCAAAGTGAAATTATCATCACGTCATAAAATAAAATAAGTAATAATACTTTTTATTGGAAGCATCCTCCCTTTGTCTACTTCCTTCTGACAATGTAGCCCTGTGCTTAAGTAAATATGGATCTTAATTAAATCTAGATCAACGTATTTATTTTCTTCCACTCTTGACATTTTAGGGTGCATGTCATCAAAGGTTATTTTTCTTTCATTATCTTCAAGTTTGGTAGGGAGATACTTGACTAATGTAAGAGGAGGTCTCAGATGAATTAGAGCTTACAAAAATTCCAGGTCATTTTCCTTTATCTCGCTTAGGTTCAATGGATAATTCTTTATAATTTCTAGGAACCTCGACATAATGTGCATGAGAAGTTGCAAAAGCAATAGGATGCATAGGATATAAAAAAGGAGGAGGTGGTAATGAGACATTAGACCAGTGTACTATTCTAGAGGGTGGATTTGTAGGTACATTTTCCCAGCCATCATTGGCTAGTGGCATATGAGGTGGCTCAGGAAAGTCAACTATGCTTAGGTGTGGCTACAAAGGAGGAATAACAGGTGCATGAGATGGCTGGAAAGTAGGGTGGCCAACAAGATTCAAATAGCCGGTTTGAACCAGTTGATTGAATTCATCTGAATTAGCATTGAAGTGGATTGAAAATATCATTCTCTTATTTCTTCCTCTTTTCTCAAATGTATTAATCATTCTACCTATCTGTCGTCTATTTCCCCTATTACCAAACCAATTGTTTCCATGGCTGAAGAAACTCATCTATATATCATCAATGACCCAAATAGTACATATATATATATATATATATATATATATATATATATATATATATTACAGTATCTTAAACATCAAATGCTATTTTTCTTTCAAATAATTTAACAATGGCTCTGAACTAACGAAGCAATCAAGCATTCTAAGGGAACATGAAAGGGAATAAGGAAAACAAGAAGAAAATCATAAGTTTCTCTTTCTTTGTTGTTCTAACATTCAAATGGTACATTCTTTACCAAATTGTTCAGTATGATTTGTCACTAATCTCTTTGAACATGGGCAATGAATGGGATGAAATTATAAATGATAAAGAAGTAATGAAAAGGGTTTTGTAACTTATGAAAAATGTTATAGATGGCAGGAATGCATGATAAAATACATGCTCATAATCCATTTCGATCAATTATTTTCGTGACTTATATCCTTTTCACTTGCATAAGGTTCATATCGGCATACGTTATAAACCAATTTTCAATATTCAAATATCCTTGAACATTTCATTTATCCACACAATATCTACACCAAAATATTAAATTGCTCGTACATCATCTCGTTGATTAGAACAATACACATACTTATGCAAAAATATTTTCTTAATAGGTTCTCTCTAAAAATTTATTATAATCAATTATGTCAACAAGGGGAATTATTTCATGAATTTTTTTAATAAAAAAAATTTAGAATATTCGGGAATAACTTCCGGAAAGTAGTACAAGATGAGGGGGAAATTCCCTATTTACATAAAAGAAAAATAAACTTTAAATTTGTATATCAAACCTTCCTTCCATTTTCCAGTCATGCATTACATTTTTATTCAACAATCTGAACTTGTATTATCAAACTTAGCATATTTAACCAACATCTATGTCAACTATAAAATCTTATGAATGTTTTGGGTTTATTGTAAAATACGAACCAAAATAATTAAATGAACAAAGTATGAACTAGAGTACGCTTGAGAAATGCGACGTTTAGGCCATATCATTTATACTAGCTAGAATTTCAAAGGGATTTTGTGCCCAACAAAGTCACATAGTCCATACAATAATGTAGTAATGCATTCGAAAATGAGCATAGTGTTGTAGCATACTGAGTTATAGTCACATCATGATCGTTCAAATATTTCAAAACGTTGTCAATAGAGGATGTGTATAGCCACATCATTTATTTAAAACTAGGCATGACAAGTTTAAACATAGTTAGGGTTGGAAACCCATATAACCGAGAAACCATCCAATAAATAATCCCTTTTAGAACAAATCTTGTCAACCAAGATTCGAACTCAAAACCCCATGCTTGTTTTTGAAAAAAATATGAGAACGAATAGCTCATATCGACTCTTAAACTCAATCCAAATATCAATTTTCTTCCATATGATTATGACTTCAAAACTCAACTTAAACTCAACAACAAATAAAGGTTGATAATAACGTTGGTTGTGTAAGCAATGAAAGAGAAAACAACTTGCAATTGATAATATGGGTATGGGTTCGAAACCCAAAGAGAACACTGAAGTTAATAAGAACCTATGTTGGTTGTATAACCAAATCAAAATATATTGTGAAAATTATTATACCATTTAAACATCCATTGGGTCTTGGGTTTGAAGCCTGGTTTTGACTCAGCAAAAACAAAGCATTTTAATTTTGGCTACAAACTCTTGCATGATTGTAAACTTAGCCAAAAAATAGACCAATTTTGTGTGTATATATAAAAATTCAAACTCATAAATCAACACAAGACCCACATCCAATATGACCATGCTTTTATCGACTAGAATACCAAATAGAAGAGAAATTGTTACAGGAACTCGAACTGAGGTCGCAGCTTATATTTCTATCAAATGGGTTTAGTTTGAACAACCATAATTGATAAATGGAAAGTGAAATAATGCATAGAGAGAGAAATACATTCGACACAGAGTAACCATTTCATTTTCTTTCAAAACAGAAAACCTTGAAAAATCATTCCATTAAGAGAGAAAAGAAGGAAAAGAGAGAGAGAGACACTCAATACCAGTAAAGAACACAGGCCCATAATTAAATTATTATTGCACAAAACATATTCATAATATTCTCAACAAACTAGAAATTACATACCTTTCTTTTCATCCTTTTTAATACTAGGTTTGGGTAGAGACAGTTTCTAGAACTTCCAGGAGTAGAGTTTCCAAACTAGCTTGAGCTCTTCTTTCTCCACAGTCTCAACAGAACTAAAATGACCAAGACCCAAAGCAAATGAGGTGGTAAATCGCAAGGGTGTGATATTAATTACCCATGTATTTTTTAATTCAATGCATGGTCATCCCATCATGTCGACCTTCAAACCCCATCACGTCGACTTTCAAACCATAGCTCATATGTACATGCCAACCAATGGAATAATAAAACCATAATCATCATATCATATGAAGCTCATAACAATATCGATACCATATTCATGCCAATAACCATGTGTAATATCATTCAAAATCCTTATGTTAATCAACCTTGTCACTTCACCATCATAACTTGCCTAATTGGTATGTATGTTCATGCGAATAGACTAGGCTTGTTTTGTTTGCATATGTTTAATGCAATTCTAAACCACATATTGTTGCTATTGAAAAAAACCAAGGTTTGTACCATTCAAAACATATGTTGTACAACTTATTTTATGCACCACGTCCCCATATTGTATATTAAACCAAAAGTTTCAAATATTTTTTCCCATGGCTTTAATACTTATCATAAGGCCAAAAAAAAATCCACTTTAACATTTCCTTTTGCTCATCACCTTTGTTGCAACATGAGAACAATGTGAGTTTGTAAGGTGAATTTATTCACATAATATAGCAATTTGTGCTTACTTATGACTATATTACCAGATAGTAATGGTATTACCAGATCTTTGCATATGTATGAAAACTTTCAATATGTATATAGTTTATTACCATGTTTTTACCCCTCATGCCTTGTATTTATTGCATGTATATCAAACTTATATAGGTCATATAAACATGAGTACTAAAAATGATTTTAACTTGTATTTTGTATGCCATCATAGGAATAGTGAAGATCATATAGTTTGCTTATTTCACAAGTACCATCTCACCAAAATGTCAAAGGATGAAGAGAAGTTATTACCACTGACATGCACCAAACTGAATTGAAACAACCCATATCATCATCTAATCATTCCAAGAATCACACACAACATAACTTTGAAGCTTCATCATAATATCACAGATATGAAAATATGTAAGTGTGTTGAGGAAAATGCTTGAAAATAATCATTTATGTGTTTTATTATAAGGGACCCAACCTACTAATATTATATCATAAATATAGAGATAGGCCTTGCAATTATTTGAAAGCTTTTAATAATAGGTGAAGATATTTTAAGTCAGCATCTAGTGAATCCATGGGATTGTCTATTTTTAATAGACTAGAACTCATAATTTTTGGTTTTCCTTTTGAAACTTGAAATTATATTTTGTTGATCAATTGGTTTTCTCAGGTATTTCAACAAGAATCTTTATCAAAAAAATTTGATATGATCTAAAATAATCACTCATGAAGGGTAGAATAAGAAAGAAGAAAATGGGAACAAGATGTGATCATCAAGTCTTAGCAAGACAATTTGGTAGGTTTGACAAATACTACATAAGTAGTGTTGTGAACTCAAAAATAATTCATCCATATTTGTAGTTTGTATTCTTAATTTTTTCCAAAACAAATAATGAAAAATTTCCAATCCAATGATCATACATGAAACTTGATTGATCCAACATTGACCCGAATCTCAAAATGAAAAATAAAGAAGAGAAAAATCAAAAATTGAAAAGAAAATAAAAAAAGCTATACAAACTGAAAATCAAATATGTAGAGGAAACATTGTAAATGAAGACAAATCAAACATGTTCAATATAGTGTTTCATATGTGAACCATTAGTCATGTAGAAAAACAATCGCCCATATGTGTCTTTCAATAAATAGGAGTTATTTCCAACAACGGAGGAAATTATATAAGGACCAAGACATAACTTTTGAAACTGTGAATGCTTACCTTTGTCAGCATGAGAAGAATCCCATAGTAAAACTTTTTCATCAGCCGCAAAAGTAGTATATTTTTCCCTCTTATCAAAGTATTTTTTAAGAGAATGATGCCTATTTTCAATATTTTCAGGAGCAAAGCTCCTTTGTTTTTCTAGAGCCTGCAGAGCATGAATCCTTTGAGGTATGTCAGTAGAGTTTAAGTCTTCTACCTGCAATGTTAATCTAAGGGAAGTTAGTTCAAGTTCCATAGGCATTATTTCATCTTGACCACAAAATAGTTGAAAAGGAGTATGGCCAGTACTTGTTTTTGTAGTGGTATGGTCTTCCCATAATGCATAAGTAAAGTATGTCACTGGTGAGGTTTATCATTTATGATATTCTTAAGGATTTTGACCATATTTTTATTTGTT
The DNA here is from genome assembly GCA_900067695.1 of Picea abies. Classification (NCBI taxonomy): domain Eukaryota; kingdom Viridiplantae; phylum Streptophyta; class Pinopsida; order Pinales; family Pinaceae; genus Picea; species Picea abies. The sequence continues at coordinate 3,906 of CBVK0102437873.1, read as the reverse complement.
GATTTGGCTATCACATTCCCTTGTGGATAATACGTAGATGAAGTGTAGTGCTTCACCCCAAATTTGTTAAGGAATTGGGTCAATTTTCTAGATATAAATGCTGGCCCATTATCAGAAATTATTTTGATTGGAAGATCAAAACAAGAAAATATATTAGATTCCGAAAATGAAATTGCATATTCATCTTGTGCATGTTTGAGAGGCATAGCTTCAGTTCACTCTTTAAACTGAAATATTGTTGTCAAGATAAAAATATTATCGAAAGAAGATGAAGGATTAATAGGTCCAATGAAATCCAATCCCCATTTAGAAAAGGGAAAATTAGGAAGAACTGGTTGCAAGGGCATAGCAGAAAACTTTTCTTTTCTAGCAAATTTTTGACATTCAATACAAGCCTGTGCAAATTTATAAGAATATTTAAAAACTGAAGGCCAGTGATAACCAATTCTCAAAATTTGGTGGGAAGTGGTTTTGGTAGAAAAATGTCTACCAATATGAATATTTGAATCTTCTGACCCATGAATTTATTTTAAGATATTTTTCATTGTTGTATCATTTACACAACGTAGCAGTAGTCCATTAGCAGTCCTACAGAAAAGTGATGTGCTCAAGATTAGACATTTAGAGGCCTAGATTCAAGTCCTTCTACGTTCATGATACTCAATATTATCATGAAATATTTGAAATTATAAATAGTAGATTACATCCTGATAGCAAGGATGTGCTGCTAAATTAGGATTATCATATTCTACCAGAAACAGTACAGACAAGGAATCCTCATTATTTTCAAAAGAAGCACCTAGTTCAGGGTGTTGAGATAGGTGTAAGGCTAAATATCATCCCTTAATAGTGTTATAGGTTGTGATCATGAATTCATGTTCCTATATATTATCAAGTGAATGTGCAAGCTTCCCAAATAGATGTGTTTGTGAAAGAAAAAAATTAACTATAGGAAAAGGGACTTTCCCTGATTATGCTTACCTAAGATAAAGTGACGAAACTTTTCAATAGCTTTAACAAGAGCATAAGTATTTTTTTCAATAAACTTATATTTAACTTCATCATCATATAAGATATGGCTCATGTAATATATTGGTTTCTCTTCATTTTGATCATCTTTATGAAGAAGAATAGCATATATTGGTTCTTCAATGGCATTTGTATAAATAATGAAATATTTTTCAAAATTTGGTTTTGCTAAAACAGGGGAAAAACTAATTACTTTTTTTATTTATACAAAAGAATTTTTAGTGTCATCATTCCAAGAAAATAATTGATGTTTCTTTAACATATCATGTATAGGGTTTACCATTCTAGAAAAATCGGGAATGAATCTTCTAACAGAAGTAATTTTACCCATGAAAGATTGGATTTATTTTTTCGAAGATGGGGCTTGAAGGTTTTGAATTGCAATAACCCTCTTTGGACCAATATTGATTCTTGAGTCAAATATAAAATGATTGAGAAGCTTACCTACAGTGACATCAAAAATGGATTTCGTAGGATTCAAATACATTCTAAATTTTCTGCAACGAAGGAAAACTTGTCTTAGATTATTAAAATGATCTTGTAGTTTTCTAGAATAGGCAGTTAAATCCTCAATATAGATTTGGATAATTTTACCGATAATATCATCAAAGGCTACTAGCATAACTCTTTGAAAGGTAGAACCTACATTAATTAAATCGAAAGACATTATTTCATAAGCAAAGTTGCCCCATCATTTTGTGAAAGTGGTTTTATCCTTGTCAACTCTCTTGACTCAAATCTGATTATAACCTGAAATCCCATCAAGAAGTGACATCATTCATGATCATGCCACTTGTTGTAAGATCAGTTCCATGTTAGGAAGAGGAGAATTATCTTTTACACTTGCCCTATTTAATGCATGGAAATCAACACATAATCTTATATCACTATTATTTTTCCACACTGAGGCAAAGTTAGATATCCATTTATAATACTTTATAGGAAAGATAATATGGACATTAACAAGATTTTCAACTTCCTTTATAATAGTAGCTTCTAATGCAGGATTAATAGGCCTTTTGTCTTTGCCTTACCATTTTTTCTTCTTCCTTGATAGGAATTGAATGTTGAATAATGTCAGGATCAAAACCACGTAAATATTCATATCACCAAGCAAATACATCTTTAAATTCACAGAACATATCCATGAATTTCTATTTTTTTTTCTAAACAATGATCTTCTATCTTTGAAATATGTGGGTCTTCTTGAGTTCCAATGTTCACTGAAATGATACTTCCAATTTTTATTTTTGATGACTCCTCTTCTTTTTCATTTTTATTCGCAACATCACTAAATGAGAATGAGCTTTCCAGGGGAGTCAATCCCTTTGGGAATTTGTTGTCTTCTAGAGATATAATATATTTTCGTTCTAATGGATCATTCTTAAAAAATGCACATATACTTTCATCATCAGGAAAAAAATTCCATGATTCTACATTATTAGGGAAATGACGAAGATATAAGGACATAAATGTACAATCAGGCCTCTCAAGAAATAATTGTCTTGTAGGACTAGCTGCAATAGTAGTAAGACTATCAGCTATAGAATTTAAATCTCTCTTGATATGAGTGATGTTGAAAGATACAATATTGGAGATTACTTTCCAAACTGCTTGTGTATACATTTTTAGAAATTTGTTTGAGGGGGTATAGATTCTTCTAACCAAATTTAGAATAAGTTCATAATCTAGAAAAACAAAAAGATGATAACAACCAAGATTGAAAGCATTTTCAATTTCGAGAACCAAGGCTTCAAATTATGTAACATTGTTAGTACATGCAAATTCCAATATGTAAGAAAAAAATATGAATCTTACATACAGGTGAATATAGTACTATGCCAGCTCCATTACCCTCACTTGGGCATGCACCATCAAAATTCATGTGCCGCATTCCATATTTAGGATCTGGAGGCTGTGAAATAGAATCATTATCTTCATCTAAAAAAATCAAGTATACACCAATTTCTTCTTTAATGTAATTAATATGTTGGTCCTCGGTAGCGTAGTGGATAACATGGAATTAATATGTGGTTGTGGAAAACTTTCTATGTAGGGAGAGAATCGTCCTTCCCAAAGAACAATGATATTCTTTCCATTTGTGGGAAGGGACATGTATGTCCCATATTGTGAAATGTATCCACCAATTAATTTTTTTCAGTCTCTTTCGAAAATGATGGAATAGTTGCTAACTGCCATATCAATCACTTGAATATTACAAGTGGTTCTTATCTCCAAGTGAGCACACAAAACTAAAGTCACATCCTTGATTTCACCGATGGCAGCTTAATGTTAACTATTTTAAGATAGCATACTCTTTGTTTTTTCATTTGTACATGAAATACCTAGCTCATATGTGATGATATTAGACATGAAATTAGGGCCTGGACTGCCATCAATTAGACAACAGTGTGTAATTAATTTATCCATAATATTTACATATATGTAGAAAGGAGTATTTTTTACATAACTTCTAGAATTATATACATCTACTTTATTTATATACATTCATTCTTCATTAAGTTCTCAGCCAAACTAGAAATAGTGGAATTTTTACCTTCCATGAAATCATTCAGATGCATTTGGTGTTTAGGGTCGGTGACCATATCCAATAAAGATGCATTTGCTTTGATTGTGGCCAATTATTTCAAGATATTGCACTTAGATGAAGAAGGTAAGGTAGAAACCTCTTGAATTTAATTACCCCTTGTAATATGAGGATTATTATACTGAGAGGATAAACTAAGAGAAAAAGTAGTCTTAGGAGGAGGTCCTTTGCCCTTGTTTTGACAAGATTTGTTTCAAGTGTCAACCATCATGACATCTATTGAGTACATTTTTATGCTTCCTTTCACTACATAAAACCATACTTTTGTC
>CBVK0102437865.1:0-10798 GCA_900067695.1 Picea abies | reverse complement strand
GATAGAGACGTAAAATTTACATCTTCTTTTTGGAAAGAATTATTTGCAAGACTAAATACTAATCTAAATTTCAGTACGAGTGATCATCCTCAAATGGATGGACAAACTGAAAGAACAAACCAAATCATGGAGGATATGCTCCACATGTATGTAAGAACAAAACCAAACAAGTGGGAAGACTACTTACACTTGGTAGAATTTTCATATAACAATGGCTACCAAAATTTAGCTAAGTTAAGCCCTTTCAAGGTATTGTACGGTAGGAAGTGTACAACCCCGATTAGCTAGGATAAACCGGTTGATAGACTCATGGTTTGACCAGATATTCTCCAAGAAATGGAGAATATGGTAAGAAAGGTACAACATAACTTAAAGGAAGCACATGACAGACAGAAGAGCAATGCAGACAAGAAAGAAAGACAATTGGAATTTCACGTGTGAGACCATGTTTATCTGAAGGTCAAATCTCAGAAAAGTTTGTTGAAGTTAGGAAACTATGCCAATATGGAACCTGGGTTTTGTGGTCCCTTCGAGATACTATCTCGAATTGGACCTATAGCATACCAACTCGCACTTCCAGCTAATCTAAGAATTCATAATGTATTTCATATTTCTTTATTGAAAAAGTATGTTCTCGACCCTACTCATATGATTGATTGGAACTTGGTACAGGTGGAACCAAAAGGTGAGTTCCATGTGGAAACCCTGCGTATTCTGAACCAGAGAGAAATAGCACTTTGGAACAGATCCGTCGCTCAGGTAAAGATGCAATGGAAGCACTTTACCCTTGAGGAGGCCACTTCAGAGTTGGAGGGAGATTTGAGGAAATATCATCCAATCCTATTTCAAGATAGGAAATAAAACTAAGGAAAGTGTTTTATTGAAGGGGGAAAGAATGTGACATCCCCAAAAATAAAGTATTTTTGAAATTCAAAATTTGTTATAAAACTATTTCGTTTTTAGTAAATTCAAATTTGGAATTTTTTTTCCATTTATGCAAAATCTGAATTTTGAATTTGATAAATTGTAATTAATTATTATGACTGTTGGGTAGAGACCTGATATAACCTAACTAACTATTTGACTATGGCACTTGTATGTAAACAGAATATTATTTTATTTATTGCAGGAGGACAAATGGAACTGCCATGTTAAATTTAGATAACCATGACTCCATGAGTGGGGAACATGTTGGAGCTACCTATGGGATGATTGTTACAAGTGGAAAATCAAGGATTTGGCCATTGGAAGACCCTGAAAATTAGGGATTTAGAAAGATGCGAAAATTCCCAAGGGAGTGAAAAAGACCTAGGCAAAAAGATTTTATTGATAAATAGCATATGTGAGGAGACACGACGCTGCCGAGTATGCGAGAAAGGAGACTAATGTTTTTTTTATTGTTGTTATGAACACTACTAATTGAGTGTGAGGAAAGAGGACTCTACAGAAGCTGAGAGATATTTCTGAGGAGGAGGTTCCAAGTTCACCCTCATGGGTTCATGGTTAGGCTAGGGGATGAATCGGGCAAGTAGTTTGGCTTCCCTATTCTACGGTTGGGAGGAACGTGGTTGTTCCTTTTGTCTTCCAGTGAGATACTTCAGATATGCAATCTTCCCTTCTCTGATTGAGTGTTTACTTCTAATTGTTGTAATACATCTGTTTGATTTACTGCATGTCTGTTGAGAGGTTTTGAGTCACATCTAAATTGAATTATTTATATCTTTGTGGAAGGAATTAGTTACAGAAGTAGCGTAACTATTAAATTCTGTATGGATATAATAGTCTGAGAAAAAATTGTTTGATTATATGAATATGTGAAGTACAGATTTTTATAGAACAATTTTATAAAAAAATTCTGAAATCACTTTCTGGGAAACCCTTATGATTGAATTAGAATCAGTAAGAAAACTAGGAATTTATTTGATTTCTTCCTAGAATAATCAAATTGATTTGTGTGATTAAATTATGGAGGTAACTTCTCTCTTTAGTTGGATTTCCGTTAAAATAGAGGTATTTCTTGTACATCGAAATTTCTGGTGTCTACATCTAGGCATGAACAGATTGAAACTAATCTAAATACATGAAGTAAGTATTTTCAGCAAGTGAAAATTCATATGTGTAAATGAATTAGGGATGCTATCTACCATTTCATATAGACATTGAGCCACTCTGAGTCAATAGAATTTCAAAATATATTGTTAACAAGTATATATCTAATTACTATTGGTAGGCATGATAAAGAAATACGGAAATCTAATGACTACATAGACAAACACATGTATATAACTATACACATGTATGTTTTAGTAAGAAGTTTCTCCTATGCTCCTAATATGATAAATCTTTGACAGACACACAGTCATAATGGGAATTAAATTGCGAAAGACTAGGAATGCTCTAGTTAAATAAATAGCCGATATATGATCATTCAATTTTTAAAACCAAACACAGAAGGCCGAACATAACAGTAAATCCATTGTTAAACTTTGGAAACTCTTTTCCTTCTATGACCGGGTAGACCAATGGTATAGTATAAAGTTGAACCACACAAATAATAAGTACAACATTCGAATTCAAAAGACATAATTTCTTTGACACAAATTAACTTTCAAACGAATTTGAATAGGTTGTCTTTTAATAATTTAAGAAAACAAAGTATATTATACAGTTGACTAGATTCTTTACTTATTTACAGATTCAATTCTTATACAGGAACTGGCGTTATGCCATTAATGGAAGGATGACCCAAGGGTTTAATCCAACAAGCACTACAGTAGACATAAAGCTAGATACAACAGATCTAGTTGAATCATGATTCCCTTAGCTGACGGTAGAACCTATAGAGTTAGTCAAGGGGTGAAAGGTTCGAAACCTGAATAACTTTTGCATAGGGGAAATGATGGGTATACATGATTTGTGTGGGTGGATACCCTGCACATAAATCAAATCCAATAAACTTCAGCCTTTATTCAAGAAATAAGAATCCAGAAGAAGTAGATTTCAATAAGACTATAGGAGTTAAACCGAGGTTTCCCCTCTCAAGAAAATACTTACCTTGTTCATGTATGGGTTTGAATCCTTGCCCCATCACCTTCTATTTGTCTAGGTGTTTGGGCTGAGGGAGGAGAATGTAGTACCATCTCTAATGGGTCCTCGCAATAACAAGGCCCAACCTTAGTGACAATAACAAGTCTTATAACAAAACCATTACTTTGAAAACAATGCAAACTTTTCTATATGAATAAATTGAAGTAATACTATAGATGTTTCACACAACATATCAAGCAGATTAAAGGGTTAAGTCTAAATCAGTTTTGAATAAAAAACTGTAACAAATAAATATACCAAAATCAACATTAATAGAAGATTCATCGCACTATGGTTTTCAAAGTACGGAGATAAACTATCGCCCCGTCAAGATGACATAGCTTCATGATACACATGGAAATTTGTGCTATAGGATTCCCAGTTAAATTATTCAAGGTATCGCAAAAACAAAAGATGAAAATTATAATAGAGGGACCAGCCGAGAGCCTAGTAAATCTACAGGAGAGTGACTCCATCCATTTCGGGGAAGAAAAAAGAAAATATGACATATTACCTATCAAACCGAAACAATTGACATCCTTTTGAACCTTATACAAAACAAACCTACCTCCGCAAGATTATTTTAGAAACATGATAATAAGAATAATGAAAAAACAAGTCAGTATGTATACTATGACTTAGGGTTTTCATTGTGAAACTTTGTAAAATAAAGAGAAAAACCAAGGCACATCACTTATTGGAGGAGAGGCATATGCTTCAAACAAACCTATCTCCTAAATACTTCGGCGAATACTACAGAGGTATCCAAATGCCAAACTAGGAATGGATATCGACAATCCCAAGGAGGAAATCATTTTCCCAGGACAATAGGCAACCTTTTGAAAGTTTTGCAGAGAAATCACCGCAAGGTAGAGCACAAAAAAAGAAAGGAAATCACTATAGAAACTAATGAAAACAACAGAACACCTAACATTAATTCCAAAGGTTTACATCGTCAGGTTGTTTATCTATCTCGGTAGTGTGTTTTAGAAGAATTACCAGAGTAGAGGGTTGCACCAGTAGTTACACCATGGGCAACCCCCTTCACTCACAATAGGTTTCTCCTATGAAATTTGGGTATGTCGAACCTCTTCATGAATACTCGGGAATGACAAAGCAACAAACCTATTCTAACCCTAAGAGGCACCTTGTCACCTTGTAGTAAATGAAGGGAGTGTGAAGGATGGATTGCCATGTGACAATGGCAGAGTGAATATGACACCTTGGGGTATGGAGCCAGTAACTACAAGGTAATTCATAGGCAGCCTTAAATGAAGTTATAAAAATATAAACTTTGGTGACAGTAATCCTTCTTGTACACTTAAATAAGGATTTCGATGGGACACTGCCATAACTCAAGTTAAACCATTATTTTACACCCTATGTAAATCCGAGACAATAGTTAGATCCTAGCTATCAGCATCCCACTAGCCTTTGGAATTTTGTACTTTCATGCCATCAACCGTCGTTTCTAAAGAAATACAAATTAACCAAGACCTGGTAGTTAGGTTAGCTAGTTGGTGTAAGAGAAAATCCAACCCCCCCCGTCTGTTATGATTATTAACTGAATATGAAATTCTTTCCATAACATCATAGATGGATATGTGCGTGAACTTGAAGGCTTCTGTTATTTTATAAAAATGAGTTACATCGTGTATGAGCAACCTATAGGTATACTTAAGGGAGTTACCTAATAAACTTCGGGACCTTTCCTCATAACCTTCTATGGTTGTCACGAACAGGAAAACCTTATGGTGTCTATGTAATTTAAGAGTTTTATCAATAAATTTGTAATGGAACTTTAAAGTGAAGTATTTTTACATAATTTCCTAACCAATCGACAATAGAGTTGCATGACTACAACCGCTTTTTCCACCAAGAAGTTGTTTAACAATTTTTTTTTTGTGTGTGTAAATATGAGATTCATTACATTTCTTAGAGTCTTTAATACCCATCTTGGTGCATTAGGTATGGAAGGTATTTGTGAAATCTGACATTGTTTGTTCATGATTTTGATGTAGCATAGCCCATCTCATGTACTAGTCATCATACTTTCCCATAGGATAATATTTCTCCTTAAACACATCCAAAAAAACAAACCCAAGTGGGCTCAACCCCAAATATTCCAGACTCCTCTATTGAATTTTTCTCCCAATAATTTTCCCACTAATGTTTTACACGGGGGAGAGCCTTAAGGAGTTCAAAGGTGATTTTTTCTCTCTCGGAAAAATTGTGAACAAAGAAATAACCTTCTAGTAAATTTAACCATTTATCAAAAGAATTTGTATCGATATGACCTTCAAATACAAAAATATGAAAATCAACTTGTACCTTGAATGGGCTAGTGTCTCCAATGTGACTTCTTGACGTAGATGCTCATGTTATTGTCATCAATCGTTGAAGAATTTGGGAAAAATTCTCCAACATCTTGTTCCTCTATTGCGCAAGGGATTCTGTGAGAAACAACTTGATCAGATATTATGCTTCCTCATTCGTCTTCTCTTCTTCCATGGGATGCCTCTTGGGTTGGCGAGAGAAATCGTCCTCAAGTTAAACCAGCTCAAGACATAACTCTCTATACCCTGCCTTGTCGAGGATATGTACTAAGAAATGAAAAGGAGTAGCCTACTCTGATACCACTGATTTAGATTATTTTGAGAACAAAATGAAGGAAGAGATATAATAAATAAATATAGAGATATATTCCAAGAAACACAAAGATACAATAATGCAGAATTTTTATTAATGCGATAATGTACAAAAACTGTAAAATTACAAAGTTAATGACTCGCTAGAATGGTGGAAACTTATCTATGACAAGATATGTGATGGATACACTCATTCGTAATAAGATGAAGATGTTTACAATGAGGTTCTAGAGGCCTTTTTAACATAAGTAAAATCCAAAACCTTAACCTTGGAAGATGAAACCCCAAAATTCATGTGAGCTCTAATGGGGTAATTTGGTACATCAACTTCCCAAGGGCATAACGTTTGCAGATGATATTCATTTTGGGTGCAAGATAGCTCATTTTAAAGGTCTATATGAGGAATACACATTTTACCCTCACACTGTGGATAAATCCTATAGTGTGATTGTGATAGGACCAAAACATTTTGTTTAGGGCCTCAAAACAACCCCAGAAGCTTAGGCCTCGAAAATATTTAGAAAAAATGCCAAGGTGGAAATCCCTATTTTGAGCTAGTGGAATAGGTGGGTGGACATTTATTTCTTCTTGGATCATTTTACAAGGATATCCAATGATTTCATTCCAATTGTTATCGCAAGCTAAATCCACTCTGATATGGTCCTTACATAGTTCTGCAAAAAGTTTGAGACAATGCTTATCGTCTCGACTTTCCTCCACAATTGGGTATTCACAACGTGGTAAATGTGAAAAGTATCAAATGCTATTATGCTCCACTCTTGGAAGAAGAGGTCACCATCTCAAACCCCTCTAAGTTGGTTCAAAATTTCCAACCACCTCTCCTTTAGGACACAATGATAGATACACACACCATCACTACTTGCACTGAGAAACACACTTCCTTTCTGGTGGGTCACAAGGGTCAAACTATAGCCCAAGATAAATGGCTATCAATTTTCTCCATGTCTCAGCAGTTTCCACAGTTTCTCACATAAGTTAGGACACTTTTAGGATAAAATAGGGAGGAATTCGAAGGCTGGAAGGTGTACTCCCCAAGGAGAAGAGAAAACATCTTGAGGAAGAAAAATAGTGTGCTACCATAAAGGCACACCTCATTCCGGATGCATTTCACTTCATCATAAAGGCCCGATGGGGAACATCGTGGTCTGGGATGCTGGGAACAAGTCCCGGCGACCAAGATTTGGTCAACTAAGATAAATGTTAGGCTTTGGGACCTTTTACAGTTGTTAGTTAGTTATATTTGGTCCACTTTGATCAGAACCATTGTATTGTTTATCCTATTCTATATAAAGGTTACCTATTCTACTAAATAAAATGAATAGTTCATTTATCTTGTTCATATCACGAGTTGGTTTTTTCTTTCTCTATGAATGTTTTTGGCTTTCTCTACAGTATTGTAGATCAATTAGGGTTTTCTCTTCTTGAATTTTCCACACAATGTTTTTTTTTAAATACTCACTTTAGTTAATTCCTCATTGAATCCTCATTAATTAATTTGTATCGTTGACATTTGTTATTCAAAGTGGGCTATTTTTCTTCTTTAATAAAAAAAAATTCAAATAAACTTTTATTTTGAAATTTTTAATTGCATTCCTTTTAAAAGAGAGGATTGAATTTTAATATTGTGGGAATGATATTTGACCTTTTATCCATGGAAACCATTTTATGTTAAATATTCATCATCTCATTTTTCCAACGAGTTCTTCTGAGCAATAATTGGAATTCTTGATCTCAAATTATAGCCTCAAGAAGTCGAGGTTATAAACAAATTTACTAGCAAAACATAAAAATATAGTTGATTTTTCTTTCAATTTATGAGAGCATCATCACCAATTGCATCCATTAAAACCAATTCCATCATCTTTCTCATCAAATTACCTTTCCAATGAGGTATATTTTTTTCTAAATTTGACTCCAAAATGTCAAGATATGACCTCCATAAGTTCATTGCTCAGTAGGCATTCATTAGACTCATGGGTTAATCTTGGCTATTCATTCAAATTTTCCTCCTCTATTTAAAAATTTGAATTTTTATTTTATAATACATAACCCACATGAATGTGTGGTGTTTAGAGTTTGGTGCATATATTAAAAAGTTTACCATACATTTGATTTGAAACATATAGAGACTATGGAAACTTGGAGGCTCAAACCTTAAATAATTCATGAATTAGTTAAATTTTTTATTTCCCAGTCATCATCTAGCAAGCACAAGTCATCGCCTAGTAAAAAATTAGTCAGTTTTCACGTCATTGGTGATTCATCATCCACGTGTCATGATTCCATTCACTGTCATATGCCATCATTCCATTCATTTCCATATGTCATATTCTCATTGTTTAATAGGTATTGGAATTAGTTTAAAACATAATTTAAGGAAGATGATACAAGAGAATGGAGGGCGGTCATGAGGGAGGAGAGAGAGGCAGGTTTCTGGTTGGAAGGGGGTGTCGAGGATTAAGGGGAGTGAAAATTTGGAGGTGAGTGAACCCATTATAGTGATGAGGGAGGACAGATAAGGAGGGATAAAAAAATGTAAAGTGTTGAAGAGAAAGGGGGAAGAGGGAGGAGCAAAATGAGGGTCACAGAGAAAGGGGGTGAGGTAAGGGTGGGATAGGGAGGAGAAAATGATGGAGGTATAAGGGCTGGGAAACCCTGGAGGTGATTGAACCTGCATTGTATGGATATTAATAAATAAATCTATGTATGGGAAGAGGGAAGGAAGGAGTATGGGAAGGGGAAATGGAGGGATAAGGAGAAAAATATAGGTATGAAAAAGTGAGAGAGGAGAGGAAGGAGGGTGGAAGGAATTTTTAAAAGAAACTAATTTTGAAAGGAAACTAAGTATGGATAAGAGAGGACTGGAGGGGAAAAGGAGAAATATTCTAAGTGTGGAATAAAGTATAAGAGAGGAGGAACAGGAGAGGAACACATAAAAGTGTGGAAGAGTGGAGACCAGTGGAGTAATGTAGCTCTAAGAAAATGTCGAGTTCCAAGAAATTAAAGAAAGGGAATTATTATAATATATTAAGAGATAAGTACCAAGAGATTATTGGTTCCAAGAAAATGGTTCCAAGATTTCAGTTCCAAGAAAATACATGGTTCCAAGAAAATTTAGCTTTGCTGCACATGGAAGAAGTTTTGTTTGGGTGGTTAGACAAAAACCTAGATATCTGGAGCATATGAAAACATATTTTAAATCTAAAAAATGTGTGGTGAAGCTGAGACTGAGGTATAAGAGACAGTATGAAAACATATTTTAAATCTAAAAAATGTGTGGTGAAGCTGAGACTGAGGTTTACGCAATGAAATTGTAATATTTCAATTTTTTCTTATTTTTATATCAAGTTTTTATTATTATTCAAGGAGTGGGAAAATAGAGGTGACAATTTTTTTTATCAACAATTGGCTCCGATTGTGGGACATTAACCCCCTGTGGGTTGTAGAGAACACAAGAATCTAAATACCATATTCCTTATCTATTGGGATATGGATTCATATTAAAAATGGATTCTTTTAATTCTTCCTCTATGGATCTATCTTCAAATATAACCTCCACTTAGCCACTGATTTATTGTGAAAAAATTTGACTAAAGAAGCAATCTATGTAAAAAAAAGATATAACTACCCTATCCTACTTTGAGGAAAGAGACACTTTTAGGTGTAGGTATATTTTCAATGGAGTTATTCAAGCATCCATCTGATCCATGGAATGAACACCAAAACTATGAAACATATCGAGGCTAGTACCAAAGAATCATAGGTATGTCCAAAGTGTGTTGAGGAAAAACTAAGGCAGATGTAACCAAAATCCACGGGGTCTTCACTCAGTTAACATGTGACATAGCTCTTGCATTCATGGGATATTAAAGAATACCCCTTATTTCATTAGATATTGATAAATACCTCCCAAAATCCTTTTGTTGAACCCCCTCCCAATACATCTTTCTAATAAAAGATACCCCTATTTTAACTAGATACCCCTTTTTACACCCCCAATACCTATAAATCCCTTGAGACCCCGCATCACCCCCAAATACCTACAATATATTGAGTTTATTTTTCACAATTAAAAAAAACCCTTTATGAATGAACGTGATAAGATATTGGTTAAAAGGGTGAATCCCCCATGCCAAAATATGATTGCATTTCTTGGCCAACAACGATTTGGAGCTATGATTGAATGAAATCAATTCTTGGTTGCTCAAGAATGTTGTTGTCTTTGATTGGATGCGAAGTTTCCAATATGAGAATAATTTCATCTTTCTCCTCATTACCGACCCCATCTAAGATTATTGATTCAATGGAAATGTCTTGAAATCATTCTTCCTTCATGGAATCACAATATTTCCCATCGTTATTACCAAGATTATTTTTTTTCCACCAATTCTTCTTTCTTCCAGTGTTCTTGTGGATTTTTGTAATCTATTGCAATATTTTCCACATAAGTATGTTGGCTAAAATCCTCGTGTGCATTTGGTGGAGGCTCATCAATATCATTTTCAAATTTGTTTCTTGAAATATCTTCATATGGTGTATATGAAAGGCTAAAATATCCATTTTATTGTGTCAACATGGGAGAGGGTGGGTGGAAAAATGTTTCAGAAAATGAAGTTTTCAACACATCCCAATTGGTAATGGTCCCAGGAAACAATGAATTGTACCATTCAAGAGCATCCCCACGCATATTTTGTAAACATAATTGACATGTAACAGTGTATTCAATGAGATTGAAAAAATCACATATAATTTTGAATCTAAACAAGTGATTCTCTCAATCTTTTGAAGTATTTCCAAAAAAAGTGGAATTGTTTTTCATAGGAATATAACACATCTGAACATCTACTTCTAATTCTATGCAATTACCTCCTTCATTGGATAAATCTTCCATTTATTGAATCTTATAAATCCATTGGTAGGCTAGGTGAAGAAGGTGAAGGAACATCATGACATGAAATAAACTCCTTAGAGGAGTCATATTATATATCTTCTTGATATTTGAATCCTTTCAATGGCGTTTCTAGGGCATTTGAGAGTTATTT
>CBVK0102437842.1:0-13228 GCA_900067695.1 Picea abies | reverse complement strand
CACGGTACTGCACCCATATGCAAATGGTGCCACCAGTCAAGAAGAAGCACTCTGCATTAGTGTCGACAGTCCAGGAGGCCACAAGATAGAGAAAGGGGGAGTCTCCAACAGTAGTGGGAGGACCAATTCAAATGGAGCACATATTGAGGGGAGGAATAAATTATGCCGATGATTTCAAGGGAATGCGATAGTACAAGGAGACAAGAGACAAAGTAGTTCGCGAGAAGGAATATGTCCGGGCTAGTTGGGCCAAATGGGAGTTGAAGGTGTTTGACCCAGGTATATGATGCCATGGTAGTTTATTAGGAACAAGACCATAACAATTGGTAAACATATACCTTTTTGGTATCAATCTTTTCCATTCCCACCATAGTATTCTGCTTCAAGCTCATCCCCAATACTTCCCATGTCCTCTTCCCACGTAGTGGTGCACCCTCCATATTCATACCACATTCTGTATCTTCCATTAGACCCTTCAGAACATTACCAATTTTGGAACCCATTGGCATTGTAAGTTGCTTCAGCACCCACCCACAGTGTGAATATGGTGAGTAAATAAAACACCCTTTTGAGCATCGATTGCAATGGGCGTCTGGCTACAACAAGGTGGAGTGTGCCTCAAGTACTATGCATCGCCTCAAAGTTGTAACATATGGATCGAGGACCTGTGAATACATGTAAATTTAGTTATGACCCACTTATGTAAGTGACCTATGGGTCACGTTGGTCCCCATGGGGAATATAATATATATGGTTGTAACAACTAGTTGGAGGACCTTTGAATACATGTAAATTTAGTTGTGATCCACTTATGTAAGTGACCTATGGATCAAGGTGGTCCCCATGGGGAACATAACATATAAGGTTGTATGTAGAGAGATAGAAAAGGAGAGGATTGCTAGATATTCCTCAAGAGGAATCTTCGTAGAGGAGAAATTTGTAGAATTTGTATTACAGTTTTCCTAGTTTTGTAATGGAGATTGTATCTGTGAATTTTGTCATGTAAGGATCCTTGTATATTTATGAGGAATTAATGGAAGATAGGTAATGTGTTTTACTCATAATTTTTTTGTATGTGATGTTTGATGTGATGTTTAGTGGTTATCTGCGATCTTTAAGTGATCTTTAATTCATCTCTTTAATAATGTCTGAATCTACCTACAAGAAATATTTATATTTCAGATTTTTTTTATGAGACAAAAATCATTGTATTGATATTTCTTGTAGAAATGACATACACATTGACGAGATACCTTCTACTTTTAACATTAATAGCCATTGCCTTTATAGATTTCCTCTATCATATAATACTATAGCCTATGCTTATGACTTTGACTCTTACAATCATCCCTATACAAGTCACTCTTTAAACAAATAGTTCCACATCTTTGTATTGATGTTGAGACAAAACCGTGAGACAAGCTCTCTCTAACTTTACATAAACAAAAATTAAAACAAGACCAAAAATCCATTCATCAAAAAAGAGTATCAAATCAGTAGGAGTATGGTCCTTACTCTCATGAACAAGCAAAAAAACTTCCTCCAAAATGAGTGCTTCCTTTGATAACCGATCATCTTTGTGGTTGAATTCTCAATAGACATGAGTGAAGAACACCTCTTCAAAAACTATTTTATTTTCCATAATCCTATTGAAAATAGACCCTAAATCCAAGATAGAAATGTTACTTTTAACATTTTCCCAGTCCATCAGAAGTTTGGAGTCTCGAAAGACATGTAGCCTCTTAACCTGCCTATCCACTACAACCCTAATTAGGATCCAAATGACATAGATTTTTTCTCTATTGTTTGTGCCCAAACATGCCCAATGTTGTATTATACCTTATATTTGAGTTGTGCAAGTTTTTGGGGATGTTGTTTATCATAGTATACCTGGTCATATTGTTTATTTTGAAATTGCAAGTTTAAAAAGGGAGGTTGTGAAAAAGAGGCAAAGTTTTCCTTGTAATTTGCAAGGTATAAACTGTACTAAGTGAATAAAATAAAATGCACGCCCAACCTTCCCTATAGTTCCAAAACTTATTTTATATGTTTTAATACAGAGTTACATAAATGGTAAATTTACCTATGCATCTAAAGTTGAATTGAATAATATGAGAGGTTGCTTTCATGCACTTGGAATTGGGATTTCATGTAAATTTGAAGGGAAAAAACCGCCTTAGCCTCAAATGCATGCCCTAGTCTCCAATTTGAGCCAACATTGGTGGTTCATCTTGCATAAGTTGTAGTTTGTGATTTCACACCTGTCTATAAACTTATATTGACATTTTGAGACATAAACATACCTGGTGTGCATAAAGGATAAAAATTGCATTGTAAAACCAAAGTGCCAAATTGTTAAAGTTGGATATAATAAACTACCTGCCCAAAGTTGGCTAAGGATCAATAATTTAGGATTGAATTTGTAAATTGATCATTCCAACATGTATAACTTGTTTGTAGAGTTAGTAGTGCACTTACACTCCAAACGGATGATTTCTATGCACAAAGATTCATGTAAATTTGATGAATCAGAGGATGGTGGCTTAGGAGATAAACCAAGGTCAGTTTTGCATTAAGAGTGATCAAAGATTCATCTATCCAAAAATAGGCAAATCCAAAAATAGGCAAGAGATGCATAGTAAAACCCTAGAAATGCAAAAACTATTTGTAAAAAGTAACCCAATGTTGTATTATACCTTAGATCTGAGTTGTGCAAATTGTTGAGGATGTGGTTTATCATAGTAGCCCTGCTCATGTTCTTTATTTTTCAATTGAAAGTTTAAAAAGGGTGGTTTTTCAAAAGAGACAAAGTTTTCCTTGTAATTTGCAAGGTATAAAATGTAGTAAGTGACTAAATGAAAATCCACGCCCACATTTCCTTATAGCTCCAAAAGTTGTTTTATAAGTATTAATATAGATTTACATAAATAGTAAATTTACCTATGCATCTAAAGTTCAATTGAAGAGTGAGGTTGCTTTCATGCACCTAGAATTGGGATTTCATGTAAATTTGAAGGGAAATTTGCCTCAACCTCAAATGCACCCCTAGTCTCTAATTTAAGCCAACTTTGATGGTTCATCTTGCATAATGTGTAGTTTGTGATTTCACACTTGTCTATAAACATATATTGGAATTTTGAGACATACACCTACATGGTGTACATAATGGATAACTATTGCATTGTAAAACCAAAGAGCAAAATTGTTAGAGTTGGCCATCTTAACTATGTGCCCAAAGTTGGCTAAGGATCACTAATTTAGGATTTACACTGTAAATTGATCATTCCAATATGTATACCATGTTTGTATAATTATTAGTGCATTCACACTCCAAAAATGATGATTTCTATGCACAAAGATTCATAGTATTTTGATGATTCAGAGGATGGTGGGTTAGGAGATAAACCAAGATCAATTTTTCATTAAGAGTCATAAAATACTCTTCTTTGCAAAAATAGGAAAGAGATGCATAGTAAAACCATGGAAATGCTAAAATTGTTTGTAGGAAGTAACCCAATGTTGTATTATACCTTAGATTTGATTTGTGCAAGTTGTTGGGGATGTGGTTGATCATAGTAGACATGGTCATGTTGTTTATTTTTCAATTGCAAGTTTAAAAAGGGTGGTTGTGCAAAAGAGGCAAAGTTTGTCTTGTAATTTGCAAGGTTTAAATTGTACTAAGTGAGTAAATGAAAATGCACGTCCAAGCTTCCTTGTAGCTCCAAAAGTTGTTTTATAAGTTTCAAGATGGAGTTACATAAATGATAAATTTACCTATGCATCTAAGGTTCAATTGGAGAACATGATAGGTTTTTTTCATGCACCTACAATTGGGATTTCATATAAATTTGAAGGGAAATTTGCCTCAACCTCAAATGCACGCCATAGTCTCAAATTTGAGCCAACTTTGGTGGTTCATCTTGCATAAGTTGTAGTTTATTATTTCACACATGTCTATAAACTTATATTACCATTTTGACACCTAAACCTACTTGGTGTGCATAAAGGATAAAAATCTCATTGTAAAACCAAAGTGCCCAATTGGTAAAGGTCGTTATATTGAACTACACGCCCAAAGTTGCCTAAGGATCAATAATTTAGGATTTAACTTGAAAATTGATCATTCAAATATATATAACATGTTTGTACAATTAGTAGTGCATTTACACTACAAAAAGGATGATTTCTATGCACAAAGATTCATGACATTTTGATGAATGAGAGGATGGTAGGTTAGGAACCAAGGTCAATTTTGCATTAAGAGTCATAAAAGAGTCTTCTGTGCAAAAATATGCAAGAGATGCATAGTAGATGAGATGCATATTAGACCTTCTCATGTTGTTTATTTTGCAATTGCAAGTTTAAAAAGGGCGACAGTGCAAAAGAGAGAATTTTTTCCTTGTAATTTGCAAGGTATAAACTATACTAATTGACTAAATGAAAATGCACACCCAAGCTTCCCTGTAGCTTCAAAAGTTGTTTTATAAGTTTTAATTAAATGGAGTAACATAAATAGTAAATTTACCTATAAATCTTATAAAGTTCAATTGAAGAACAAGAGAGGTTGCTTTCATGCACCTAGAATTGGGATTTCATATAAATTCGAAGGGAAAATTACCTCAGCCTCAAATGCACGCCATAGTTTCCAATTTGATCCAACTTTGGTGGTTCATCTTACATAAGTTGTAGTTTGTGATTTCACACGTGTCTATAAATTTATATTGACATTTTGAGGCATAAACCTAACTAGTGTGCATAAAGGATAAAAAATGCAATGTAAAACCAAAATGCCAAATTGTTAAAGTTGGCTATATTAAACTTCACACCCACAGTTGGCCAAGGATCAATAATTTAGTATTTAAGCTATAAATTGATCATTCCAATATGTATAACATGTTTTTACAATTAGTAGTTCATTTACACTCCAAAAATGATAATTTCTATGCACAAAGATTCATGGCATTTTGATTATTTAAAGGGTGGTGGGTTAGGAGATAAACCAAGGTCGATTTTGCATTAAGAGTCATAAAATACTCTTATGTGCAAAAATAGGCAAGATATGCATAGTCAAACCTTGGAAATGAAAAAAATGTTTGTAAAAAGTAATCCAATGTTGTATGGTGTCTCGAAGTTTGTTCCCGAGGGTAATTAGACTTGGGGGTTGCACTGTAATGCATGACACGTGGTTCCGACATGGAATTTTATGGACTTTATACTCATTTTTATCGAAATTTCACAAGGAATTCAATGGTGTACTATGTTTCTGAGTTTGAGTAACATGTAAAAGGGTCATTGTAAAACACAAGCATTTGAGCATTAATAAAGAGGTCTCTATTGGAAGTGAACCCAAAGATGTAGTGCAAATTGGGTGAACTCTGTTATCAAAGTTGTGTATGTGATTTCAATATTGTTGTTCTATTTATGCTCAATTATTTGCAAGTTATTCATCCTTAAAGTGTGTTTGGATAGATAATTTAATTCACATGTAAATTGCAAACAATCAAACGATCATTTTTATTTTGAAGATCAAGTAGATGTTATTATCTTTTAAATATTAATAAGCATCTCAGGATTTTTTGGATCATCTGGCCCTAGGTATCATCTAGACGATACTATTTCCCTGCCATCCATCTCAAAAGGTTATCCCAAACCCCCTCCACAACTCCAACTAGGCACTCAGGCCCATGCATTGAAATATGATTATAATAACTCCTCCAATAGATATAACTTCATCTTTCTTTTCAATTTTATTGGCATTCTAGGAGGTAAAAGAACTGTTGGTATAGAATTAGTGATTGAGTTTCTCTCCAACTCATAACATGTTGTTTATGTAGATATATTTTCTTCGTGGATATGGGCTCTCATGAGATATTTAATGAACCAAACCTCTAGGTCCATGGAGTGTCTCTCCTATCCAAATCCACCTCACTTCATAGAACCAAAACATTAGTTATAAATCATATCCCTTTCCACCTAGTGACCAAAATATAACTAGCATAACACCACATGCTAAAAATTGCATGTCATCATCTGAAACATAACATCAACATGAGTAGAATAGAACCATATGATATCAATCACATGCCATCATCCTTGACATAACAACAACATGATATCAATTGCATATTATCATGAATAATACAACATCATCATAAGAAGCATAAAATTGCATAACATCATGAAATACTCTTGTCATGGTAACCACAACATCACATAACATATGTGGTAACATAATAATTGGTAATGCATGAAAGTATAAGAAAATGAGAACACAAATATCACAACTGATGCCATAGTAAAATACCATCCCTCATGAGGGGAATTTTGAGGTAAAAAATGGTCCTCAAAACAAAAAAATGTATTAAAAAAATAAACTTTAAAAGAACCAATCGGATTTAAGATAATGATTTCAACCACAAAGGTAAATATTTTTTGAGGGAAAGGAAGAAAACTACTTTTTTTAATCGTATTTTCAATTTGTCTCCTTATAGGTTTATTCAAAATTTTCAAGTGTAGGCACTCGTTGGATGTGGAGTTAAATTTCAAATTTCAAGTGTAGGCACTCATTGGATGCATAATTAAATTCCATATACAAATTGTGTCCACTCTGCATAGTTTTGATAGACCCACAGTGAGATAAATTGGAAACACATAAAAGAAAAATGTGTTCCTTGAAAAGAAACACATTTTTTTCATGTATTTCTAATTTATCTCACTATGGATCTATCAAAAGTATGTAGTGTGGGTACTCAAAAATAAGATATTAGTAAAAAATATGATTAAAAAAGTAGTTTTCTTTCTTTCCCTTTGAAAATTCATAACTTTTATTTTGTTATTTTAACTATTTTTATTATTTTCCTTAGGAGACCCATTTTAGACTTCAAATTTATCCTAATGAAAACATAAATTCAATATATGGGTTAGTTTGTGCTAGGTTCACTAGTCCTAGCTAACTATAATAGGGAGAGGGCACTACAACATGTTTTTGGAATCAAACTTGTTACAATGAATTGTTGTTCATAGGAATCAAATCCTACTTAGATTGTCCAAGATTATGAATAAAAGGTTAAACATATGGAAGATCATCAATGCAAATTGAAATGTGAATCATATTCCCTCGTGCACATTATGCAAGGGAAATTTTCAAGCTTTGGACATTCTTATACATATAAACATCACTATCAAACCATATGTCAACGACCCAACAACTCTCCAAGGTAATCTTTGAAGCAAGAAAAAACAATAAAGCTGAAAAGAAAAATTGAAAAGAAAAATAAATAATTAAATTAAAATCATCCTTTATGTTTAAGGGGAAGATTGAAAGGCATGTCTTTCTTCTTCAATCATTGAAATCTTCAATATAACTAGAAACATGTGGATTAAAAGTCTTTTTGCTAACTAATTTCTTAATGGTAGCTAAAATGGTAAATGCTACAAGAGAAGCTCATCCTAATTTTGTGTCATGCACATGGTTTGTGAAATGGAGTTTTCTAGTCATTTATTTTTAATAAAAACAAGAACAAAATCACATAATTTTCATGCTTCAATCAAGCAACAATGAAAACACAATTTATATCTTTAAGCATAAAACAAAGAACTAGAAATTTACACTTTTCATCAAGGAAGGAATGGAAATTGCATACATAAGCTTGAATTAAAGAGTTTGGAAATTGCCTTCTCAAGCAAGCCTAGCCTTACTCTGAAACCTGCCATTGAAATTTACACTTTTCATCAAGGAAGGAATGGAAATTACATGTATAAGCTTGAATTAAAGAGTTGGAAATTGCCTTCTCAAGCAAGCTTAGCCTTTGAAAATTACCATTTCAAAAAAAAAACTTAAAAAACAAAAACATGCATGAGAAAGTAATTCTAAAACTCAAAAACAAGCATGAGAGTGTAAGCACATTTTTCACATAAGTGAATGAAAGTTGTAAATGCTTCTTCAAGGAATGAATGAAAAAGCATTTTAGTTTTTTTTGACATGAAACCTTAAAATGCCAAATCAAGGTTGGAAATGAAAGTTGGAAATGTGCTTTTCAAGATTATTTCAAAGAAGAGGGTATGAGTTCAATTTTCAAGCACACCAAAAGCAGGTTTGACAATGCAATTTTCAGTAAGATAAAATCAATTTCCTCAAGTTCAATATAGAGAGATGAAAATGAAAACTTCAAACAAGTCAAGGGAGGGATAAAAGTTGCACTCTAAAGCTTGTAAAAGTGAGATGAAAATTGCATTTCAAGCCATCAATGGAGAGCTCAGAATCACATGCTAGGGCTGAAAAAAAATTACGCTTCAACTATGGATGGTATAATTGTAAATTGCACTCCCATTACAGTTGAAAATTGCATGTCTAAATATGAGAGGATTCACACTTTAACTATGAATGATATATTGTAAATTGCACTCCCATGACAGTTGAAAATTGCATGTCTAAATATGAGAGGAACGGCTGGAAATTGCATGTGTCATTCCAAGCTCACTCTTCTTCAAACTGAACCATGAAAAATAATTTCTCCCTACAACCTTGCATAAGAGGGAAGCCCAGCATTGAAGAATGTAATCTCTATTTTTTCAGTTTTCTGGGCCTCCTTCAAATGAAAATTTAGCAAAACATTAAATCGAGCAAAACCATGAAAACAATAGATGTCAAGAAGCTCCATCGACCACGAATCCTTACCCTCCATACAGAAAAGTTGTAAACTGTGAGAAGAATGCAATTTAACCTGTGAGTGAATGAGTGTCTGAGAAGGAAAATCCCTTTCCATTGCTCCCCAAAATATTGTGAAGGTAATAATGGACTGTGTGAGGCATACAATTTTAAATCTTGCTCAAAACTTGCTGCCTACAACTCTAAAGAGCTCCCTTCAAGCCTGCAACCTGCACATCAATGGCAGCCATGAAAAAACACTAGTTAGAGAAGCAATCCAGGGATCAAAGAGTGCAAAGGAAAATAATGAGCTTTATATGATATTGTTGGCTCTTTGGGAAGACAAAACGACTGTTATTGAAAAACACAGGAAGCCAAGATCTCCACAATATTAATAATCACAAATCCTAGAAGAAGAGATCTAGAGGGGATTATTGAGTTTAGACAGTAAATCTATTACTAAAGTGAGATATATGAACATTTAATATTTTATATCCTCTGATATATAGTCTGTAAAAATGTTATATATTACAACATATAGAATATTAAATACTTACAGGGTACATATTGAAAACCTTAATATTTTACCTCTTAACTTAATTGGAATTGGGTAAATAACCCTATCACCCAAACAAACAGAGGATGATTTAATTTTGAATACTTTCCCTTGTTTTTCTTAAAAAAAATTATTTCGAAATCATTTTTGTGGTTCCATTGATTGGTTCCCATGCTTGTCTCAAGTTTTAAGTTTAGTGTGCTTAGAGGAGAGAAGGGGGTACGTGTTTCTTCAATACAGGCCTTGAAACAATTCATAAATCCTTTTATCGATATCATAAATTGATGCCAGCTCCAATGGCATAAAAAAGCCACTTAGAATAGACTTCAAAATTAAATAAATATTTAATTAAAAGGGACCATTATGCAAATCTCTAGGGATTTTTTGGGGAGATAAAGGCATAACTCAACCACTCATCATATTGAAAAATCATCAATTATGCTATAGGGTAGACTGAATAATATTTCTAACAAGTGGTGAACCCCTCATTATGACAATAGGAATTGATATTTCATAAAGTGCGTTTACTTATTCGTGGTTATCAGAAAACCTAGAAAAATATTAAGTATGCCTTTCCCTTCCTATAGTAAAATTTACAACCATAGCCTTATTTTTATTCTCACAAGCATTTTTTAAAATAAAAGTGCGGGTCCCATGCTTCATTGGAACTAGATTTTATTTGTTTTTTTGGTTGATTCTTGTATAAATAAAAGTGTGGGTCCCATGCTTTATTGGAACTAGATTCTATTTGTTTTTTGGTTGATTTTTGTATAGAATTTTAAGGTTGTGAAAAAATATGGTGAGATCATCTATCATTTAATTAATTTTAATTTGTTAAAAAAGTCCATTAACATTTAGTGTTACTATTTAGTCAATATTTATTAATTTTTTTTTTTTTTTCTAGAAGTTGTTCTTGAGTTGGTTGTTGATGGAAAACATATAAATCAACCTTAGACGAGTTAAAATAGCATTATTTTTATATCAATAACATTATTATATCTTGTTGTTTCCATTTCACCACCTTAAACCCTATTAAAGCCCTAGGTATCAATCAAGCAATCAAACTACACAACTAGATAGATAATGCTAGAATGAAAATGTGACATAAGATTCATCAATATATCTAGCTCCATACCTCCATATTATTACCCTTCCTAGATATTCACATTAAACACTTACATGACCTTATCAAAATTAAAATTTAACATTTATTACTTAAACACATAATTACTACAAAAATTCTTACATTGTAGAATGCATCTCAATTGTATATCATTCACGTCAATACACGTAGTAATGTCAATACACCTTGTAATGAGAATATAAATAATCCCAAATCAAAAAGATAAAAATATGCATAAATAATAACCTAATTTATGATGCATCATCATGAATGAAAAAAAAAAATGCAATCCAAATAAAATATAAAATAGCAAAGAGAAAACAAAGTCCATTGATTATGCTCATTTAAAATATAATAGTCAAATAACATGTGAAACAATAACATATGAAATAGCAAAGAGAAAGCAAAGTCCATTGATTATGCTCATTCAAAATATAATAGTCAAATAACATGTGAAATAACATAAAGAGCAAAGTCCATTGATTACGCTCATTTAAAATATAAAAGGTACCTAGTTTTAAAACTTGGAGTTAGTTGATGCCACAACTATGTCAACTTTATTATATTTTTTTATAATTTTTATCTTTTTTAAATTGTTGAGTTGTCCAAAATCTAACAACTAAGGATCCACAAAATCCCAAGGTACCCCTTTGCCTATCATACAACTTTAACCTTGCGCTAGTGGCATCCAACCATGTAGACTTTGCAGATTTTGACTATGCCATGATCCTAGGCCCTATGCACATACGGTCCCAATTCCTCAATATATTTAAATCGATGAGGAAAAATATTGGTAATAGAGAGGTCTCTTGTAATTAAATTTACATCATTGGAGGATGATGCTTTTTAAGGGTTGATAATAAATTATGTATAAAGGAAACAAAATCCCCACACATATATGTAACTCGAATAGGTTCAAGTTAAAGTATGAGGTGTCAGTTTCAATGAAGGGGCCATACATTAAAGCTCTAAGCATATATGTGGTAAACTTGAACCAGGTTGAAGTATGAAGCGTTAGTTTCAACGGAGAAGGGACCATACAAAACATGGAATAGGCTACAAAGAAACCCAATGTACGGCAATGATGGAACAAAACATTTTATGGAGAGAAAAATATATGAAAACGAAATTATGCATGGTTATATAAACTCGAGTGAAAGGATTTAAGAATAGTGGAGCTTAATGGTTTAGAAGATTATACATTCAAATTTAGAAGGGTAGAATATATACACTTTCGTATATTTTAAGAGTTAAATTGTTGTATGGAGGGGTTTCTTATCGCACTTGATTAATGCTTAATTTGATTGTGACTTTAAAATTAAATTATTATTATCATTATTATGTAAAAAATTAATGACATACCAGATTGAATAAACAAGATTAAATAAAAAAAATCAAATATATTATCAAGCTCTTCTTCTCTAGGCAAGGAACACATGTAATGTAAGAACATTCTCTTACATGATTTATAGGAGTTATAACAACCTCGTGGTTTGCACAACGTGTATAATCTCTATAGATTGCCGATGATATAGTGTCTGTGATTGATACTAACCTTCTACCCATTAACCTTTGAAACGTAGGAGTGGACCCCATCCTAAAGAATATGTCAATGGGACAACATGCATAAGGAATATTTGAAAACGATTTTACAAAAGGGGCCCATCTATAACATGGAGGATACGTGGCACCAATGCACATTTGATTTGATGTGAGTAGCTAACACAAATCAGAATGCGTGGGTCATTAAAACATTTTAAAATGAATGGATTCCACACTCCATCCTCATGCGCCTCCTACAACACTTTGTTAGCTAGTTGAGAACCTTATGTGAAACACATTCCAACACTTGCATCTAGTGGTCCCATCAATGGATGTCATGACTAAAAATGGAAAGGAAGCTCGGGATCAACCTAACACACTTGGTATCATTATAGACATAAATTAGACTAAGAGTTTGAGAATTAAAACACAAATATATCTTCCGATTGGGTATCATAAAAAGGTAAAACATCTGACATAAGAAGAGAATTAACAAATTAAAGGTCACACTAATAAAGAACCTCAAATAACACTTGTTGGTTGGTCCTTCGGATACCTCTTGTTAGTTGGTTGTTCTAATAGTTCATCATTAGAGGAGAACCTCAAATACCTCTTGTTGGTTCAACATTAGAAGAAAAAGTCATGAGATAGATACAACAAATTTAAGTTTATTCCCCATAGGATATCGAATCAATTGAATCAAAGGATATCAAGGAGAAAGGAGAATTAAAATGGTTAGAAGTCGCAATAATAATAATAAAGGAATCTTCCCTGGGTAAAGACCTATATAAAAGGAGGAAATAACAAAATGAAGGTATTGAAATCATTTGCGAACATTATTTCATGTTTTACATATTAAAGAAAGAACAAAAAGACACTTGTCCACATAGCATTGTAAACAAGTGTTGTATGGCAGCGTAGTCCCTAGCAGGTTTGAATGAGAATAAATGCAACCGAGTATAGACACGTGGGCAGGAAGTTGAAGTACATGTGGTTTCCATGCAGAATATAGTATTCCCGAATTAGTTTTTCCCCGAAATTTATAAAAAAAAATTAACATTTAAAAGGTTCTTGGACACAAAAAATTTAACATTTCCAAAGTAGTTTTCTACATACGTTCATGGACAAAAGCACCAAAAAATAGTTGGATCGCGGGTTCTCGGGCTGAAAATTGGGCTTCTGTTGTTCCGTGCCCTACAAATATCACCCAGAGTTCTGGGACATACAAATTGATAATCTGACTTGTGGACTATTTGAAATTTAAGGGTGTATGTTTGTTACAAAGGTTCGTTGAAAAAAGCACAAGAAAACTAGCATTCTCGAATTAGTTTTCTTTAAAACAAGGGCTCTTGGACACAAG
>CBVK0102437795.1:0-13390 GCA_900067695.1 Picea abies | reverse complement strand
GACATCCCTGTAAGTGAAGAAACCATAATTACAAAGAAATGTCCCCATTACAGAGAAACATGCTAAACTAAAAAGTGTTAAGATGATCCAGTGGGAATTTGGAATAGGTGTGTGGTCACCAATATCCACCTAGATCAATCCTCCCCCCTTAGGAAGCAATGGTCTCCATTGCATTAATTTCTCCGGGAAGAGGGGAAAGCTTTTTCTGAATCTGAATCTTTGTGAGTTGTGTGCCTTGTTGGAGAATTTGTGGTGCTTGGTATGTGGAAGGATATCATGAACCTATTGCTAGCAGGGTTGAATTTCTTCCACCAACCCATTGTCTCTGGGATTGATAGGGAATTGTGTAGGCACCATTGTATGTGAAGAAACAATATCTACTTTCTCTTCTGCAATATGCTTATGCTAGATAGAAGGTGTTGAAACTGCAGTGGTTGTAGTGGCCTTATGTGAATCCTTTGAACATACTGTGAAGAGGGTGAATATTGCAGTCTAAGAGATTACCTTCTGTTGGGTTGAATTATCCTCTCTTCCTACTTCTTTGTCAAACCTAGGTCCAGATCTGATCAGGGTTCTAACAAAACCCCTATAAAACTATCGACCCTCCTAGTAACCTAGAAGGAAACACAACACATAAGGTGTATTGTGCAGTCTCACCCGAGATAGTCTTATGGTTTACTGCAAAGATCAAGTGCTTGCAGTCTAGGGAAGAGTGTGGATCTGGAATTACAATCTATTTCCCCCATACATTCAACATATTTATCCATTCATATTGTTAAGATTCATTAATTTGTTAATTTACGCATGAATTCTAATAGGTCTACTGATTCATTCATTCATCAATTCAACATCTAACTACTAACATAAGGTAAATAATCAATTAACATCATGCATAAAATTTTTTTTACCGTGGTTCAACCCCTCCTGGGCTACGTCCACAAAAATCTTGTTTCTTAGGCTCTTTTATTACATTTTCTACAAAATATGGTGTTGCGCGCACTACATCTTCGATCAGACAATAATAAAATGGGTTCCAAAACCTCTATGAGGCGGACTATATCACACTAAGATCCTCAACCTGTTCTCTGACCCTGAAAACAATAACCTACTCGACTGTCTACAACTCAACAACTTACAAAACAAAATAGCTTCCAACACTTCGAACCACAACTAACAATCAAGAACCCTCTTAACCCCGACCTAGACCTCCTAGGTTCTTATTTATACTATTTTACAATATTATTATTTGTTACATTCCAAAACCCTAACCTTAACATGGTTAGGTCTTACTGCCTCTACACCTTGCATGATTTCCTCCTTTGCATGTAACTTTTCCTTACACATGTTGCTTTTCCTTCTAGCTGTCTTTTTCCAAATTAAGATTTACTTTACAAAAATGGAATTTTCCTCAAAATCATCCTGTGACCAATAGGCCCCCAAAACTGACATGTGTCTCATCCCAAGCCACCTAGGTAGTGTTTTCTCCCTCGACATCCTTTTCTAGGTTGTGGAACTTGTCTGCAAGCTCCCTTCCTCTTTCCTAGACCTGTGTGACCATTTCTGCGAGCGATTCTAATGATTTCACTGTGATGTCCTCCTAGATCATTGCTACACACTATGTTTGTTCTTGTGCCATGTTCCTCTTATCCTCCTCCAACTGTGTGATCATTTGTATTTCTTTCTGTTGAAGGGGTTCCATCTGTGCCTATCTTTCCTACTTCTGCATCTATGTTTCTTTTAACTCTGTCTACAATTTCTTCATATCTTGTGTTCCTTTTAAGTGCTTTGTGATACTCATTTTCTTCTACCTCTGCTTGAGGTCTTGGATAGATATTCTTACTCTTTATTCTTCTTGGTCCCACTTATGGACCTTCTCTTTTTACTGCAACACTCTCCAAAGCTGTGTTGCTCTATCAAACAATCATGCTGTTGCACTGACTTGTTTTTCCATATCATCCATTTGACTTGCAACTTATTGTTTCCTTTGCTCCTTCACCTTCAAGGGAGTCATGGGTTTGATATTTTATTTTAATTCCTATATCTCTTATCGGTACTGATTGATTTTCTATGCAATGAGGTTGATATTTTCCTCTGAACTTCGCTCTGTTGCTTGTGCATTGTTCACAATTTGGTTGTATGTCACTGCCAATCCATTCTCTAGTTTGTTTGTGTGTTCTTTCTCCTCTTCCTTTTCCATAGTCAATTGGTTGCATGTTATTTCAAGAATCTCTGTGACCCCTCTTCCCACCTATATATTTGTGGCATCTGCACGGGCCCTAGACTATACTTCTTACATGACGTTGGCTCATATCCCATATAAAGCCTTCGTTGGTATGTGCACCATCACCATATCAAGTTGTTCTACTTCCTCCAGGGGTTTCTACACTGTCTCCTAATTGAGCTTGATCATTTGGTGTGTTATCGTGAATGTTTCCCTACCCTAGATGACAAACTGCATAGTCTCTTTTCCCTCTTTCTATGCAGGTGACCTTTGTGCCTTCTCATGTTGTTGCATGGTGGGCTGTGATTCTACCTAACCCCATAGATGTTGTATGTTTCCATGGACCTCTATGAGTTTGTCCATAGTTTTTCCCCTCTGCGCCTTTGCAATTCATACCACTTCTTCACTCCTATCTTGTACCTTGTTCACGACTAGCTCTACATCATCCCAATTCAGGGTGATGTTTGGGTCCTCTGTTTCATACTTTATCTTTTTGCATGCATCTTTTCCTTCTGCTGGCTTCCTTGTCATTTGTAAGGGTTGTGCCTCTCTCATTGTTTATTGGCCTCTTCCCTCTTGAGACTGTACCATCTCCTTTTTCCCCATCTATGATTGACTTCCTATTCTTTATACTATGGGTGTTCTCCTCAACCTTTTTGGTGCCCCACTTCTCCCACTTGGTTAGGCTCGTGTTTTTTTTTCCTGGTATTATCAACTGGATTTCTTGTTCGGGTTGATGAGCCTATTTTTTTCAGGTATTATCAACTGGATTTCTTGTTCGGGTTGATGAGCCTATTTTTTTCATTTCCTTGGGCTTGGAGGACTACAACGTGCTTGTCCTCATGACTATTTTTTCTATTTGCAATCGCCATTGCAAAAAACCAATCCTTGACAATCCAATCCACTTCTTCCCTTGTGACACAATATTGCATATTTAACCATGCCTTTTTGGGATCCCTGTGGCTTGGATCCATATGTGATGTCAAAATTCCTTGAATGTATCTATCCCCTCTGTCTCCTACGTGACCTCCATAGGTATGTGCCATATGTTTGTTGTGTGTTGTTGGATTTCTTCTAACAACATGACAAACACAGTGTTGTTTACATTCTACGTATTGTTATCTTTTTCTTGCTAGAGAGACTCATACCTGGCCACATAGAAATTTCCTACCTTGTCCAGGAAAGATGAGAATTTGGGCTCCTGCCACCCTACGTGAGCTATCAATATTATCAACCAGGAGTAATGGAACTCAATTCCATTGTACTGTGTGTAGAAAAAGTCAAGTAGGAATTGGTTCAACAGGTATGACACCTAGTTTAATATCATCCTCTTCACACACTGCATTTCCACTACAGCCACTCCTGCTGGCGCTTCCTCTCTGTGACATTTTCTTATCACCTTTCACACCATTAGCTTACTTGCGAATATTATTGCATTTTTATTGATCTCTTTGATGATGATTCCTTTGTTTCCCCTGGTCATGTCGAAATATGCCTTCACTTGTTCTGTCAGTTCTTTCTCTTGTGATTTTTTATCCAGATACTCTTTTGGTTGCACATCGAATGTGGGAAATCCTATTATCTTAGTAATTAATGCCACATTGATCTGCATTGGTCTATCGATCCAAAGGGTTCCTCCATGGACCTGGGCGACCAACTATTTCATGCAAAAAAAGACATTCTTACCACATCCAAAATGCAGTATGTCCAAGATATTCATAATCCCTGAGTTATACAGCCCCATAATCCACAATGCGGTCTCTAGCACTGTTCTTCCTAGGGGTCCAATATCCCCCATGTTGATCAAATAGTTTTCCTTGACCAATTCTGGAAATTTGGTCATGTTGTGCATGTCATGATCCACATATCTCAACTTTGGTACCTTCCCCAGCATGTCACTGATAGTGGGGACTACGTCTAGAATAATTGGGAGGGTAATTTCCATACTATTAGGGGTCTTTATTTTCTTCCCTACAACAAATGTGTCTACCTCAGCTGCTTATGCACTCTCTTCTTCCCCTGCTGACTCTGTCCAGTTGGTTATTTCCTCGACGAGTACTTCATCTTGTGTTTGGGACTATCACGGTTCCACTATGTCATCCATTCTTGCATGTGCCTTAGGGTTAGGGTTTGAAACCCCATTTTCGACCCTGGAGCTCTACCCTATCTCTCCTTGCTGCACTGTAGGGAGATCTTCCTTGACCTATGTCGAGCTAATAGATTTTTGGTCTAAGGTGGTCACATCCTCGAGCTCAACTATATTCTCTGGCTACTGAATACTCTCTTTGTACCTTTGGCCTTATCGAGTGATCTAGACAAACTGTCCTGGAAACCCAAAATTCGGTGGAGTCATCCTTTACAACTATCACAACTTGTCTTTCTACTTCATTAATTGGTAACAAGGGCAATGGTTATTTTTCTCTCTCTGAGCTCGAAATTCGCAAAGTGTTGAATAACTATATGCTTTCAAACTTTAATAGACCGGGTCAGGTTCACCTTTTACTTATCGCATGCATTTGCGTCGACTTCAATTTTTAATGTATGTGGTATTCTAATATCTGTCGCAGTAATTTATGCACGTGACTTTTCCATTGTTTTTGTATTTACGTTCTTTTCTACTTTTGTATTTCTTTTTCTTTCTTTTTCTCCTTTTTATTTATTTTTTTCATTTTATGTCCTAGATTATACTATAGTACACTATGTACATGCTTTATTACTACACTATAACTGTTAATTGTTAGGGGGTCAACTATCCCTATACAGTTTCAATCGACTCCCATTAATCATTCCTTTCAGTTATGTTCCTACTAGATATTTTAGTTGTATAGATCTCCCATGTGTGAAAGTGTTTACTTCATATGGACCAAGACAATGCATTCTAAATTTCCCAGGATGTTGGAAACATTTATTGTTATATAGCAATACTAAGTATCCTTCCTTGTAACTTTTCCTCTTTATATGTCTGTCATGCCAATATTTATCTTTGGATTTCTATACTTCTTGGTGAAAACCTACCAAAATCCTATCCTCTTCCATTTTCATGAATTGATTCAACCTTTCCTTTACTGTGCATCTTTCTGTCATATCGGTAATTGTTGAAAGGCATAGACTAGGTTCTATAAATTCTAATGGCACCATTGCTTCATGCCCATACACCAATCAGAATGGTGTGTGTCTTGTCATTTTCTTACATGTGGTCTTGTATTCCCATAATAATGATGGTATTTTTAAGTCCCAATCATCCGTATTGACATTGCAGATCTTTGTCAGAGCATTCTCCAAGATCTTATTGAAAGCTTCCACTGTTCCATTTTTCTGAGGATGGTATGGTGTACTCTTCTGGTGGTAGAATTAAAAATCCTCAGTCATAGCCCTGATAGTATTGTTGATAAAGTGAGTACCTTGGTCACTCATCAAAATTCTTGGACATCCAAATCTGACGATCACTTGCTCGAACAAGAAGTGTGTTGTTGTCTTTGCACTACAATATTTGACTGGTGATGCTTATTCCCATCTTGTTAAGTATTATGTTGCAATAATGTTGTATCTTGTTCCTAACCTTTTTTCTGGTGGATGGATTGGCCCAACAAGGTCTATTTCCAAATTTTCAAATACCTGCAAAGTTACTTGTGGTTTTAGGGGCATCTCATCCCTTCTGTTGCATTTTCCAACCCTCTGACATAAATCACATGTCTGACAATATTACTTGGCATCTCTATGGATTGTTGGCCACCATAGTCCTGCGTGCAATACCTTCTGCATGGTATATTTTCCTATATAATTTCCTCCAGCTATTCCCTCATGAGATTCTGCCAAAATTCTAGGCCTTTCATGCTCTAGTACACACCTTCTCAAAATTCTCTCTACACCCATTTTATATAAGTGTTCTACAATCAGTTGGTAGTATGTATATCTGACTACCATATTTTTCTTCTACGCAGTGCTAAACTTCTTTGATGAAATCCATGTTCTTAAGTATTCAATAATATCATTAAAATATTCATCAGCTATTTGTACTAAAAAAAATTGCACATCAGGGAAGTTTTATTCCAAGTTGGTAGGTTCCTCTCCATTAGTGACCCTTGAAATATGACCAGGTCTTGCATTCAACTTCCCTAGTTTGACTATCACTTCAAAATCAAATTCTTGAACTAACAACAACTATATACAAATCCTCCCCCCAACACTAGCTTGTTGACTAGGCATTTGAGGGAAGAATGATTTGTGAACATCCTAAAGTGTTTCCCTAGTAAATAGTGTCTAAAATTATGAAGTGCATATCCCATAGCTAAGCCTTTCCTTTCTATGGTGTTGCAGTTCTACTCTGATTTTGACAATTTCTTTCTTGCAAATGCTATAGGATGTTATAAATCCCTTGCTCATGGCTGCACTAGAATTGCTCCAAGTGTTATGGTTGTTGCATATACATGCACATGAAAAGTATTTTCCCAGTATGGGAATACTAGGATAGGTACTGTGACCATATTTTATTTTAAAGTGTCCAACCCTTGTTGAAAATCCTCATTCTATTGAATTCTAATATCCTTCTTTAGCAATTTTTCCATTGGCGTAGTAATCTGTGCATACCCCTTTATGAATTTTATGTAATAAAATGTATGTCTAAGTGTTTCTCTCAATTGGAGCACTGATTTTGGTGGTGGTAAATTGACAATGACTGAAATCTTAGTAGGATCCACTAGTAACCCTTGTTTACAGACTATATGTCCTAACAATATCCCACAAGGTGTCCCAAAAATGCATTTCTTTATATTCAATTATATGTGCCACTTCTTTCATATTTCCAACATTAGCCTTAACACTTCCACACGATCCTTTAACAGACCATATACCATCCATTCATCCAAATATACTTCTAAAAACTAGTGTATGAATTCATTAAAGGAATCTATGACTACTCTTGTAAATATGGTTAGTGCATTCTTCATCCCAAATGGAATGATTATGTAGGGTAGGATCCCCATTCTGTAGAAAAAGTAGTATTATACTTGTCTTTTGAAACTATCTTGATCTGATGGTAACCTGAGAATCCAGTTGTAAATGAGTATGCTTCATGTCCTCCAACATTATCTAATACCTCATCTGTGAAAGGGGTGGGAAAAGGGTCATGTAAGCAAGCATCATTCAATTTTATCAAATCTACATGGATTCTTATCTCACCTTCTTTATTCTCCTGCACTACCATAGGACTTATCCATTTAGAATCCTCTATTGGTTCTATGATACCAACTTCTAACATTTTGTCAATTTCAGCGTTCACTTTCTACTTGTATACTGGATTCAGTCTATAAGGTCTTTGCTTGATAGATATTGCCTTAGGTTTGAGAGGTATCTTCATCTATCCTAGCTCTCCTACTATGCCTTTCATATATGTTAAGGTTGTTGGAAATAGGTCATTGTATTCACGCAGTAACTCTATTATTGTTTCCATTGTTTGTTCATCCCAATAGTTTCCAATACTTTCCATTTTAGAATTATCAGTTGTCCCAATGTTGACTTTCTTCACCTTGATTTGTGCAGCAAATACATATTATTCTAAAGATGGACCTTCCACTTCTATTTCTCCTTATATTTATGTAATATGAATATCGTGTGGGTCATATTCATCTTGTGCTTCTTCTTCCACATGGTAGTAGGACATTAGTTATTTTACTTTCTTCCTATTCTCCTGTTGATATTTTTCCATGAGTTCAACCTCTTGTTTTTCAATAAATATGACCCCTTTAATCTGCTTTAGTGTTGAGTCAATGTTTGGTTTCTCATGTTCAAATGATAAGGTTACTACAAAATTATGTTGGAATGTTGTCCATTCAATAGTACCTCTGCACATCTCCTGGTCTACATACTAGTTTTCTGGGATTCCTTCCAATGTGTGGATGAAATTATGAGGCCATTATTCTAGTGGTATCATCCTCCATTATGTATTACACTTCTCCAAATGTTCTTCCAGTGTCCCTTTCCCATCATACCTCTGCATTTTATTTCTTCCTTGTTCTACACCAAATCGAATGCACAATAATCATTGACATTGGTACCAGTCATGAATTGTTTCTTTATGTGCACCCCACCATATTGCATGTGTATAATTGAGTGAAATATGTAGGGATAAAATCCTCTCATTCTCTAATATGTCTTCTTCATATTTGGTCAAAAAAAATTCTAGATCATTTACCCCATGAAAACTAGGAGTTTCCCTTATCTCTATACCAACTCATCTTACTGTGCGGTCTATTCTTGCACACCTTCTTGTGGAAACTTCATGTAATATCTACTACCATTTCTCTAGCTCTGTATCTGAGTCAGAAGCACATGATGTGATGCTTCTCTAGCTAAGTATCCCATCTATAGTTGGGTTAATGTAATCTTCTTTGTGCATGGTGGTTCTGTAAAACTGATTTATTTCCTCTAGATCTAGACAGGTGGGTTCTACAAACCTTTCTCCTTCTGATGGATCTAGTGGCGCAATGACTCTATATTCTCTGGATTCAAATGCCATTTTCCTTGTCTTCAAATTAATTATGGCATGGTTATCAAATTCTTAATAAGATAAATTTTGTATATGGTGTTGTCCCATCTACCATATCTATTACTTCAAAATATTCCTTAGTGTGCACTCCATCCAAATCTACTGTGACACCTTTTATCCTTCCAATCAGTA
Source organism: Picea abies (assembly GCA_900067695.1). Classification (NCBI taxonomy): domain Eukaryota; kingdom Viridiplantae; phylum Streptophyta; class Pinopsida; order Pinales; family Pinaceae; genus Picea; species Picea abies. Next base: position 4,493 of record CBVK0102437795.1, on the reverse strand, counting down.
TAACTCTATGTTGATTTGCTAATTTCAACTGAATAGGTGAATAGACTAATGTGGGATCTCCCATACACTACCATTTTTTCTTGGGTAACACATTTACTTCAGAGCCTAATTCGAGTATAATATACCCCATATTGAAATATCCAATGTTGGCATTCAGTCTGAATTCCCTGCTTGTCATCCTTCTTATATGGAGGTGATTGACTGTTTTTTGCAATAACTTCCCCTCTACCTCTATGTTACATATTTCTATCATATTTTGCAAAACTTTAACAGAGGATGGATCATTCAGTAGCTTAACATAGGATTGCAGAAAAGTCTTTATGGTACTTACTTTCCCTATAGGTTGTGCTTCATTGGTGTGGTCCATTGATGAAGGCATCTCATACATAGGAGAGTTATGATTTTTCTGCACAATTGATGTAGACCCAGTGTAGACCTAGTGTTGGTGGTTTTGTATCCTTCCTAACCCATTGGTGTTGTGTTGGATCTTTTCTCACTGTGTCAGCTCCTATATTATCTCCTCTATGCGTGACTATGTTGATGTTTCTTCCATCTTCCCTAGATTCTGTAGAAATTCATTGAACATTCTGGTTGTTTTGATTCCTCTTATCCAGGATCTTCCCCAATAATGTCAAACAATATTGTATGTCATGGTCTGTTGCATGACAATACATGCATGTCATTGGTGGAAGTGGACATTACCTTGTATAATTTCCTAGTTTTTGGCAGTTGTGGAACACTACTGTACCTATGCCTTGTCCAAATCCTCCTCTACCTCGTCCTCTGCCTCTGTATTCAACTCGATCTCCTCATGGTGCATTGTACTGGGGTACCTGATTATACTGCATGGATTTATGTTGTGGTTGTGCATTGTTGTATGGTGGTTGCACATTGTTATACTGCTACTGTGCAGTGTTATATGGAGGTGGTACCTGGTTAAACGGAGGTGCAATTTTCTCTGTCATCATCTCTACTTGGACCCTATAATTATTTGAAGTTATTTCCCTCATTAGTTCCATTGTCCTACAATATTTATCATCATTTACCACTGACTTACAAAAGTTGCAATATGAACTCTTGGGTATTGTCAGATACTTCTGCATCATTTGACAATGATATCGGTCATGCCCATGTGCCTTATATATCTTGCACCATGGTCCTCCTGTTGGAAAAGGGTTTGGTACTCATGTTTCCATGTACTATGTGAAAGTTTGGAATTCATTCTTGTTGTGACCTTCTATCCTACATGTGGTACGCCAAAAAGCTTCTCTTTTCTCTTTTCCATTATTCTGATTAAGTTGGAATGTTAGATTCTTAATATCCTACTTCAATTCCTCTATTGTTGGATTTGTCTTATGATGTTGGTTCTCTTCCAATTGTAAGGATACCTATAGAGCCTCTGCCTGAGTTTGAAACTTATGTTGCCTCGATGGGTATTTAAAATGTGGTAATAGTGAATTCACAAAGAGATGTATATGTTGCATGTCAGTCATGACATACTTCAACTTACCCTTCAACCATTTGAACTTTTGATCAATCTACCAAATAGAATCACCTGGTTTCTGTATGATTTCAATCATCTCATTCATGTATTGATATTCTGAACTAGGCTTATGAAATTCATTGATCAGTAGCTTCTTGACATCTACAATCATCCTTGTTGTTCCTGGTGGACTATTTACAACTAGGCTCATGTACCAATCCAATGCACGGTCTCTTAGTGTGATAGCTAATTGCACGAGTTTTATATCCTCATCTGTGATCTAATTTGATTCCTAGATATTCTCGCAGATTAAGAAATTATTTTTAGAGTCCTCAGATGCCTCTCATCGAAATTCTGGTAACCTAATGGTGGGATCATGTCCCACCATATTGAATTGTGATGAACTAATACCTCCACATAGTCTATATATTTCACTACTAGTTCCTGAACTGGCTCCTCTAGTTTTTTTTCCTTTTTTGGATGTAATTCCTACTATATTTCTTCCACTAAAATCTGATTGTCTAAATGGTGGCGTTCTTTCTAGTGTATTAGTCGCACATGGGGTTATGGGTTCCACACTAACACTAACATGGATGGGATTTATTCCTTATGTTCCTTCCCTTGGACCACTTGTCTTGCATAGAGGATTTCCTCAATCTATTCCATATCCCAAAGATCCTCTACCACTTCCTTATTAATTCTCAATCCCTCTCTATCAACTATGGTTCTCTTCTTATTATTCATCTTATATTGGTAGGGTACTCCACTGCACAACTTTCCATTTGTTTCCATGATCTAGTTTATCTGATCTTCCTCCATCATGATTGGGCCCATGACCTCCTTCTTCATTCTTGTATCCATCTCTTCCTCCATTTTTCCACATCGTGTCAGTGTTTCCTCCCTTCCCCCATGCATGTAGGGAAGTTTAGTTGTCTGACTACATCATCATCACATCATTGTTATACATTAAAATATTGAATGAAGTGTACAACAATCTAATATACCTACCTCTAGGTCCTTTTAGAAACTCCTAATCTACTATGTTGTAACACTTCATGATATCTACTTTAAATTTTATGATAAACCATGAAACAATATTGTCTAACTAGAAATATACTATGCACATGAATTTGTTGTTAACTTTTTGTAACTGCACTATATCCACATGATTCCACTCCAGCTGTCTGATCCAATTTGTTGGGTGGTTGTATTTTAACCTCAATAACCACTCCTGCAACACATGTGGGAAATCACAGAAAAATACCTCATGCAAGTCACTAAATACGTTCCTGTCCAGATATTTGTGCGGCGTTATATTAGGGTTTTTGTTATCCTTCTACGCAAATTCAAGCTCCTTTGTTTTCAACCTTATTTCAATCTCCACCTTCTTTGGATTCCATGGTATTAAAATTCCTTGTTATACCTTCATTATCTACAAATATTTCACGGATACCGTCCACTCAATCCCATGCAATTATAGCCTTCAACAAAACCATTTTTTGTGTTGAATTCTCCTCTCTTCCTACTTCTTAGTCAGACCTAGGTCTAGATCTAATCAGGGTTCCAACAAAACCCCTCTAAAAATATCGTTCCTCCTGGTAACCTAGAAGGAAGCACAACACACAAGGTGTAATACACAGTCTCACTCGATATATTCTTATGGGTGACTACAAATATCAAGTGCTTGCAGTCCAGGGAAGAGTGGGAATATAGAATTATAATCTATTTCCCCCATACATTCAACATATTTATCCATTCATATTGTTAAGATTCATTCATCTATCAGTTTACGCATGCATTCTAATAGGTCTATTGATTCATTGATTCATCCATTCATCATATAACTATAGATATAAGGTAAATCGGAAATAAACAACATGCATAACACAAGTGTTTATGTGGTTCACCCCCTCCTGGGATACGTCCACAAAGATCTTGCTTCTTGGGCTCTTTTATTAAGTCTTTTGCAAAATATGGCATTGTGCACACTACATATCTGATCATACAATCATAAAATAGGTTCCACAAACTCTGTGAGGTAGACTAGATCACACCAGGCTCCTCAATGTGTTCTCCAACCCTCAAAATAATAACCTACTCAACTCGCTACAGCTCAACAACTTACAAAACATAATAGCTTTCAACACTTCAAACCACAAATGACAATCAACAACCCTATGAACCTCAACCTAGACCTCCTAGGTGTTTATTTATACTATTTTACAGTCTTATTAGTTGTTACATTCCAAAACCCTAACCCTAACATGGTTAGGTCTTACTGCCTCAATGCCTTTGCATGATTTCCTCCTTTTCATGTAGATTTTCCTTACATGTGTTTCTTTTCCTTCCAGTTTTCTTTTTCCAAATTAAGCTTTACTTTACAAAAATGGACTTTTCCTCAAAATTGACCTATGACCAACACCTTGCAACACTATTTTGGTGGAACAATGGTCAGAACTACCTCTTGTATCCTGTAGAGATGACTCCCCAGAGTAATACTGACACTACAGGGTCGAGACTCATAAACAACATGATTTTTACACATTTATGGTTGGCCCAAAACAACATCACATACATCAAGAGGGGAAACATCACACACTACCTCATCCTTGAAGGGATGGATTCCATAAGACANNNNGAAACATCACACACTACCTCATCCTTGAAGGGATGGATTCCATAAGACAAGAGACACTTTTGGCTGACACAAAGATCTTGTCCCTGGTGAAGCCACTTGATGTTGCATGGCTACGGGTGTGGTGTATTCGACAACCCCATATGTTTGAATACCTTAGATGAGATGAGGTTATTATGGATGCCACTATCAACAATGAAATGCAACGGGGTCCCCTTCACCCACATCTTTAAATGGAAGAGGTTTTCCCCCTCTTCAGGATCTACTAGTTCATCTGGTTGAATTGTTGCGGTCGTGATAGTAGTAGTAGGGTCTACGTCGATGATCTTTCATTTTCAATAATTTCAGGATTAGATTCCAAATAAGGGTTCAGAT
>CBVK0102437765.1:0-11913 GCA_900067695.1 Picea abies | reverse complement strand
CAGAGATGCACACAGTTGAAGTTTATAATGTCTCTCGATGGTATTCCATTTAAGGATGGTCATGTGCATGTAAAGATGCCTAGAGGAGAGAATATCCAAAGACTCTATTTTTAATTGTTGTCAAAAGGGGAGAATAACAAAACCTTGATGTTGATGCACATTGAAAGGGGGAGTAGTTTTCAGTTTCAATGGAACAACTTAGAACATTGATTTGGCAGTTACACACAATGAAAGGGGGAGAAGTTTGCATTTTCACACATTGAAAGGGAGTAGCTCAACATAAAGGCCATTTCTTTGGAAGACATCTTTCAGAACAGAGATGAAGGATCTTTTAGTTTCCATCAATGACAAAGGGGGATTTTTTTCACATATGTTGTCATTGATTTCAAAGTGGTCATGGACATGGTCATTTATAGCAAAATAACAGATAGAAGAAGTGTGTGGAAGGATCGAAGGACGCAAGGATCAATGGCATTGACAGAATGGCACAAAGTATGGTGCACAGGCAAATGAAATCGTGAAAGGGTGAAAAAATAAGTGCACAGAAGGATCCAAGGATGAAAGGATCAATGGTGCAGAAAAGGGAGAATGGCACAGAAGAAAATCTGCAGGGTGCTTTGAACTAGTGCAACGAATGGTGCAATGGAGTGTGCCAAGACGAAGTCAGTGCAATAGAATGGAACACGATAAATTGTGTGGAAGATTGCACAAAATAAAATCTATAGGGCATCTTGAGCCAGTGCAATGAAAGGCGTAGTGGAGTGTGACGAGAAGAATCCATTGTGAAAAGCGATGGAATGGAATACAATGGGATGAATTAAAATTTGGTAGTCAAGTGAGTGAGTCACCAAGAAGCGCTAACAATCTAGTGAAGTGACTGGGTGAGTGTACTATAGGGAAAGTGTGATAGGATGAATACTTGTGACTTGAGCCTTGGGCTCTTATTCTAAAGTGTGATAGGATGAATACTTGTGACTTGAGCCTTGGGCTCTTATTCTATCTACACAGTAGGTACTCTATATACCAAAATGTGAGTTGGTGTGTCATTCTTGAGGAGATGCTTTGATAAGACTAGGTTTTTTTGCTGGAGATGAGCTAGAGTTCATTTGTAGGAATATTTGGCCCATTTTATTTAGTCAAAGAATGTCCAATTGTAATTGGACCTTGATCTGGTCAATATTTGTCCACAATATAACCACCATGCATCCACATACTTTATTTAGACAAAAGTGTAACCAACAGGACTTTTATATGGTCAATATTTGTCCACAATCTTACCATCATGCATCCACATACTTTATTTAGACAGAAGTGTAACCAATATGAATTTGATATGGTCAAGATATGTCCACAATATAATTTTTATGCATCCACATACAACAGAGGGGGACTCAAGAAAAAAAATGATAAATAGGGATGAGCTCTGTTCAAGTTGGGTGTGGATGATAAGAGAAGAAAAAGGTCATGTAATTGTTCAATGAAACTGAAATGGAGACATATCATATTGTTTTTGAGATGAAGAGAAAGGTCCAATTTTGTTATAATTTTTTAAAAAAACTGAATATAGGGTGGCAGGGTAGTGCTAGGGTGAGTTGAAGCTCACTAAGGATTGGTGTCCTCATCACTTGTAACAGGCTGGTTCCTGAGAGGATTGGTGTTATATTTATCTACGATAGGTTGGTGCCTGAGAGGATTGGTGTCCTCATTATCTGTGACAGGCAGGTGCCTTTCAAGATAAATAATTATAAATTATAAGTTGGTGCTTGCAAAAGAACATACAGAAAGATGTTTTTTGGTTTTCTCCCGCATTGGGTTTCCACATAAAAATCATGTGTGATGTTTTTTTTTTGTGTTTTGGTTTGATTTTTTCATGTATTACTAAACAAGTGAGCATTTCTAAATAAATTTAAATTGTTGAAAGGAAAGAAAATTTTGAAATATGATACAATATTGATTCACCAACCCCCCCGTCGGTATTGTTGTAGGTTATAACATATAATTATGATATGCACCTTGTCAAGGGGTTACTCTCATGGTGAGTTCTTAGAGCCTACATGTAATAGGTTAAGGGACTATAGATATATTTTCAAGTATTATCTATAAGCTCCATCCACATCACATTAAATGTTAATCTTGTTATGTCTTTTAAAGGTAGATCAATGATGACTATAAGTTTTTGAGAAGGCCTGTATATCTAAGAAACTCTCGTTTAACCTCACTTCCTTAATAGCCTATTTGCAAAAGAAAAAAATATATATACATATCTACAAGGGTGAATAAAGCATAAATAACAGCAAGGAAGTTGAAAGAACTAAATTTTGTGGGAAGTATAAGTAAACTCGTCGGGGCTATGGGCGCTTGTTGGAAGCAAGGCTATGCTTATATGATACCGAGGAAACATTTTTGGGGCTATGGACACTCGTTGACAGTGAAGAAATTCCCGGAAAATAAGGATGAGGAGCAAACATTGGCTTATTGTCAATCACCAAAGGTCTCAATGTGGTGTCATAGCCCAACAGAGATTGTGAGTGGGTTTAAGTTCGATTAATTAATCCCATGTTTTCGTTTACATAGAATACTTGGATGAGAAACTTGAAGTTCTCATTACTTTATAATATCTTTCAGAAAGAATGATGGTTGATGTGGAACCCATGAAATAGGTAAGATGTCACACTTATTCAAAAACTTAATTCTCAAACTCCAATGTGATTTTGGACATTCAAAGAGAAGAGATAATTGGTTATTCCCAGTGAATCACCATTTGTTGTGGTTGCAACAACTCCCTTATATTCCTTTCATTTTGGCATAAATTGATGGCCCCCCCTATCTAAACTTCCATATAAATACTATGATTACATAGTGGTTGATCAAGTCTGGTACCTTGTAGGATGTACAAAATAAATATTCTATTGTATTATCTAGTTAGTCTCTTAGATTTCTAAGTTATGGTTTTATCTTGTTTGATCAAACAACTCCTTTTTCAAATTCCGATGCATTTGGAACCCCTATGGTTCTCATGATAACCCTGGCCTTATGCAAAAGAATTTTGAGATCCTATCAATCTAATAGCTCATTATATTATTACTGCCAGATGGATATCTCGTCATAACCTTAATATTCAGCCAAAAAATGATTCCTGACAAGACTATCAAGCTATTCCATCGAAATCGCAAACACGGTTAACAATGCCCTCTCTTCCAAAAAACATGAGCCTAGTGGCCTATCGGATGCACTGTGTCTGAATCTCGTCTATCAGACTCTCCCATGATATTTTGTCTTCCCAACATTTCTCTCCATATAAGATTATCGTGAAGATTAATTAACCATAACCTCATTTGGTTACTTCCTGGAGACTTTGTATTGAAAGGTATGTTCTTATAATCTGATAAGATTTTTTTTGTTGACTAGGGAAATCAACAACTAGTTAGGAACGTACTCGCGTGACACATGGTTGTGTTATCCATTTTCTACCATTATAACACTAGTCATGCCAACGTGACCCCTCATGCGACACATAAGGTAAATCGAGAATTTTGAACTAATGACTTCACATAACGGAGTGCCTTAACAGTATACTCCATCACCGACTATTCTACACCCCAGGGGCATAATCTGATAATATTTTACACCCAAAAACTTTAATTAATTTTATGCACTATCATTTTCATCTTTGATTAACACCTGGCCTGAGGTCGGAAACGGTATTCATTCAAAAAAAATTCTCAGTTTTTCTTATCTAATTTTCCAATAGTTCCCTTTCGAAGACTCATTCCGACAAATGTCACCTTAAAGAATCAATCAAGGAAAATAAGGCTTGATCTATTTTCCTCACGAACTTAAATTTTAAATTTCTTGATTTAACAAGTGTTTATAACAAGTTTTATCCAAATACAAATGCTTATACCTTCCCCTTTTATTAAACATGTGTTGGCATGATTCCTAATATAGAATCATGAATATTTCTTAGGGAATCTTCTTCGAAAATATCAATCATCTTGTCACCTTTCGTGAACCCCTTCTTAATAGCATGGTTTTGATAAATCCTTCCTGACAACACTATCATAAGGACTCCTCCCAAATTAAACCTTCCAATAGTTCCCTTCCAATGACTCATCTCTGAAAAAACTATAGGAAAGGCCTCTTCCAATGACTCATCTCCGACAACATTATTTGAAAACTCTAACCCGACAACACAAGCCCAAGAAGCTTCCCTCTAAAAAAATTAATGAGGATGTACTTTTATTGTGCATTGTAGGTTGTATCCCATTCATATTAATTGTATAGAGATTGGGTCAAATTTGAAACAGTTAAAACCTAAATTGAAATCCTTATTATGCATTATTTGAGATTTTAAAGCGCAAAAGGAGCTTCACATATTCAATTATCAAGCCAACTAGGATATACAGTGTGAAATAGTGAAGCCACTAGGCATGTATATAATCTGTTCAAGAGATATTTTATTTCATTTTTAACATTTCGATAAAGTTATTGCAATCTCATATGTCGTAGAAACCTAAGGTAACAAGATGTCGCGACCATAGAAAAGAAGAGGAAAATCTCCCCCAATGAATGTACCTACACTTGCTAGAAACACAGATGACATGTTGCTATCTGACACAAATTACTTCAACAGAATAGAGCATTTTCTAAGGTGGGACGAGATGTACAAAATCTTTAATACCGAATATTTTCCTACAGAGGACAATGACATAGCAGTATATTGAAACAATAGGAAAATTGAGATATATTCCATAGCTACTAGTCTGATGTTGTTTCCATACAATGATGTCAGGAGGTGGGTTCTCATCTTGATGTTGACACAACTACTGTGGTGAATGAATTTAGAGTTCTGATAGCTTCTCTCAGTCCAGGTGACATCACATCAAGTACCATCTACAGGAATCTGACATTTCCCCAAACAAGCCATTCCTATAGAAATTTGGCAGACCACCCAGACTTTGATAAACTCGTGGAGGATTGGTAGGGTGAATAGAAAAAATTTTCCAACAAAGATGACCAATTAGTCCCAATGCAGTATCTAAAGAGACCCTATCGATTATTGGTAGCCATGATATGCAGATTGTATGGTAAAGAAACAAACACACATTTTCAGATGGAATGGACACCGATGGATTATTATGTAGTTAAGTCAGGGCATGTCTTCAACTAGGCCCAAATCATTGCATTCAACATCTTCAAGAATTCCCAAGAAGCTTCAGGTTTGAAGAAACTATATTTTTACGTGTTTGCTTACCTCATTGACACTATTTTTTCCTCAATGCATTTTCCTACTTTGGGATGGGAGTGGAATCCTGGTTTTCCCCCTGTACATGTATACTACTCATAATTATGGGATATAAAATATAAGAAATATTTTTATGATATATGGGTATACTTCTTAGTCGTGTTTTTTATCATTATATTCAACCACCCACATACTACTCATAATTATGGGATATAAAATATAAGAAATATTTTTATGATATATGGGTATACTTCTTAGTCGTGTTTTTTATCATTATATTCAACCACCCACTCCATAGAATATCTCAAGGATCCATAGTAGCCTTGAAGGATATTGGTGACTAGTACATGGGGAAATATTATACATATGTCAGGATTTATCGATGTACACAAGTCCCACATCTCCTACCAAAACATGTCCCTAACAAATTGTTGGCTAGAGAAATTTCATATCAGACTGTGGATGCAAGAATAACATTGTTTTTGTCAGCAAGCAACTAAAATCTATCGCCTAGGTTCCTAATAAATGTAGGAATATTCACTTTGAAAAATGGTCATCGTGATAGGAAGTAAGTTGAATCCCTGAAAGCAATTTATTTATGCAAAGGGGAACCCAAAAGACATGATCTGAGAGGGATTGTAAAAGAACATGTCAAAGCAATGAGGTCAATGCACCCCATGGCACATGATGTGAATTTTGTAGAAGAAATTTTCAAAGGAACCTTTTCCTTTGAAGAAGTACTAAATAGATTTTTTGATGAACTAGCCAAATAAAAATTGCATAGGGAAGAGGAAGAGAAAAGGAAAATATCCAAAGAATAAAAATTGCATAGGGAAGAGGAAGAGAAAAGGAAAATATCCAAAGAGAAATTTAGATTGCTTTTAGCCAAAGATAAAGAAAAGTAAGAGGAGAAGGAGATTGAAGAATAGAGAAAATCAAAGGAGAGGTATAACAAGGCCTTGGAGGCTGAAGAAAAAATTAAACAAAAGGAGCAACAGAAAAAGGAAGAAGCATGAAAGAAGGCAGAAGAGGAAATGAAACAAAAAAAGGAACATGAAGAAACAAAAAAGAAAATGGAGGAAGACAAGAAAAAAAAAATAGGAGGAAAAGAGAAAAAAAGGATGAAGCAACTAAAAGGGTTGATGAAGAAAACAATAAGAAAGCCAAGATAGAAGAGAAGGAAAAATATGAAGCTAAACAAAAGAAAAAGGTAGAGTTGGAGGAAGAAAAGAAAAGAGTTGCAAAAGCAGAATAAAAAACAAAAGCTAAAGAAAAAGGAAGAAGACCTTGAAGAGATTGAAAGGCATAATAAAAGGAAGATGGACAAGGCAAGGAACAATGGAGAAAACCCAAGTGCCATCATAGTGAACATACCTATCCATTATTGTACTCCTCTGAAATCAATTCTAGGGAAATTTTCTTATTCGTCCCATTTATTAGAATTGGAAGATGTTGTAATGGTGGTTGGGGAATACTACTACAACAATTCAACAAAAGGAATTGAGAAGAGATCAAATAAGAGAAAAAGAGGTGAAATATCCCTCAAAAAAGGGTCTTTCGACAAGGAGATTGTATGGAAATTAGGTCCAGATCCCCAAGTCAATGCCTTGGAGAACACTTCAGCACTAAGAGCAATTGTAGTAGTTACCTTTGTGTCAATATGTGAGTTGAGTACCACATTAGACATCTACAAAACAAGGATCGTTGAACTGGAATAACAATTGAAGGGTCACAGGTAAAGTTTGGAAACTAAGTTTAATAGACATTCCAACATAGCTAAACAACTACATAGAGAGGAGTTGAAGGCTCTAAATTTAGAGCATTCAAAAGAGACAGAACGGTTGAAAGCAACCCATGCACAAGAAATAACGAGCATGGAAACAAAACACCAAGAACTAACTAGGTTTTCAGAATAGCAAGGACACAATATTATTGGCCTTGAACAAGAAAAACAAAAATTGGAAAAATCATAAAGGAAAGCAACAAAGAGGCTCTTATCAGAAGAATTGTAAAAGAGGAAGCTATCGTTATGAATGAAGAGATAAAGAAAGTGCAAAGAGAATGATTTTGTACATTAAATAGAATTCAAAGATACAAGGATGATCAAATAAGATTAACATACCAAATAGATTAAATAAAAGACAAATACAAGTAGGCTCAAGATGCATTTGACAAAATTGTAGATTGGAAAATTTTATATCTTGAACCATTAGGTACATTGCCCAAATACAATGCAAAGAAAAAGTTGAAAGATCAAGTCTTATTTGACTCTTGGAAAATGATTTTTGAAGATATTGAAGGAACTCAACAGCTAGCTACCAAGGCTTGCAAAAATCTATGGAATTCTTCAGATGATCTTTTAGAAGGGTTTGGAATGCAAGTCATGCAAAGTTTAGATGAAGCATCCCCACGTGGGTTGAGGTCTGCATAAGTTGAGACACAAGGAGAACTCAACAAGAAATCTATTGATCGAATTAAAGAGGTGAACAAGAAGTCTCTAACGAATAGTTGATGAAACCAACAAGGTTAATTACATTGACAAAAGATTACCTCAAAAGGATTCAACAAGACATAAAACCAGAAATAGTTGCCAGAATCTATGATGGTGAACTACAGGTATAGAAGATGTAGCTCAATAAAATAGATTTAGTCTTGAATAACTTCAAATTATGGAAGGCCTGCAGAGACGTCATAGAATCAAATAAGACCTCATAAATTTTGTATTATGTAATAAGTCTTTCTCTCTCTAAAATTCGGGTTGTACACCTAATAGGGGCATATGAAATGATAAGGTGTAATTGTTATCTAATATGATGACATTTACATAATCTAAAGAGTCTCTCGTTTGTTATAAAAGAGAGCTCTACCAAAGATAGAGGAATTTGTATCGTTGTATAGAGTGATGATTATATTATTTTCAAATATATATATCACATAAGGCATTTAGAGATCATTGGTCAAATGCATGTGGGACTATTCTTTATATGTGTTTGTTATTTAATTTTTTTGAATACTTGTTAGATGAACTAATTCTATGTTCATTGTTTGAAATGATTATGTTTTTATGATTTTTGGTGAGTACAATGATGATATTACAGGTCTTATTTGCAACTATTTGTGACCATATCTACAATTTCATTGTTTTAATATGTCGTTTATTGACATTAATTATTTCTATTGTCAATAATGTTATCTTGAATTGTATTCATTTAACTAGTTTTTCTCCTAATCGGGATAGGTAATATAGGATAGAAATATATTAAAATAGTGAATTTCAGTTCTATTTTAGAGATTTCGATTAGTTCTTTAATGGAATTCATGGAGGACGATTTAATTTTTTTCCATTTATGCTAATCCTTAGTGGAAACCAAGCCCACGCACTAGTTGGAAGTGCTACCCCAAACGAGAGTAGGTCTAATTGGGACCTTCCATCAAGCATTTTCCCTCAACTGCTTGATATTCCATTTGGACCCATCAACACCATCCTTTCATACCCAATCAAATGAACACCAACTTATGTAGATTGGGATTTTTAGCATAAGTATTATGGCCAGTGAAAGGATTATTTGTTTTGGTTAAGACAAAATGTTGTGTTACCTCTTAATTGAGTGTTTTGAACAATGGGTGATAGGAGATATGCTAGCCTGCCATTGTTATCATTCTTGCAATTTCATGTTGAAATTTCATTGAATTATTCAACTATATGGTTTTTATTATGTATTTTACAACAAGTGAGAGATATGTAGAAGAATGTGGAAAGCCAATTGATGAAATCCCTAGAAAATTCCTTCTTTTCTGAGTCCTTAAATATGCTTTAATGAACTTTGTTTATGATGGAAACATTTTATAGGAGTTAAGCTCTATAAAAATCCACTGCAAGTTTGAAATGAAAACTCTATCACATCTTATTTTGAAGGTATAAATAGGATGTAAAATTCCATAATCAAACTCCATGAAATGGATTTGGTGCATCTGACAAGTTGCAATATTTATTCAAGGAAATAACTCAAGGCACTGCCTTGATAAGCCTAAATGGTGGATTAAAACTTCAAATGACCTCAATAGTACTTTCCCAACAAGGAATCAAATATGATTGTCCTCAATAGTACTTTCCCAACAAGGAATCAAATATGATTGTCCTCTAATATGAGTTTATGTAAAGTAAACACTGCTATCTAGTGGCCTATAAGAAGCTAGGAATCATCTTTATCTCAATTTCCTTTTTTATTTGCAAAACACCAAAAAATGATCCTTTCATGACTCTTGACATGATTTCATTTTGATCTAAGTTGCCTATGCATGTTTATCTATAATCTTGTTTGTTTTTGTAAACCCTTTTGTATCTCATTTTACAAGAAAAAAAGGCAAGGGTTGTATTGCCTATCTCATTAAGCACCACCATAAGTACGAAAGAACTCATTCATCATATATCACCATACCCCATAAATAGTGAAACAAGCAACACCATGAAGTACAAACATCATAAGAAAATTGATCAAGGCATATGCCACACCTCCATATGATCGTGCACATAACCATGAAGAACAATCACCAAGTGAATTAATCCATGCAATATGAAATTTGATAGAGCATGCCTCTAAGTAATCCACCACAAACCCAAGAAAACAACTAAGATCATCAACCAAGGAGCATGAAATCATCAAGAAATCAACCATTAAGAGAATACCATGATCCATGAAGGAGGACCACTATGCTCAACCACCCTTAAGCCAAGAAAATAAGGTGTGTTACCCCCTACAAATATATCATTTACCACTCATGTCAATGTGAGGGGTAGTAGTGTCCATGACTCCCTTGTTTAACATTTTTTTCATGATATTAGAGATTATCACTTTAGATGGTTTCCCTTGGATACCTTTGAGTTTATTTTCCTTTCCTTCCAAGGAAAATCTCATGAAAAACTCCTGAAAATTAATAGCCAGTCTTTCTAATGATCGTAACCATTGTACCCCTAATACAACATCAACACCACCCATTTGGATTGCAATCATTGAACTATCTAGTAGATACTCCCCCATAGTGAGATTAATACTATGGCACTTCCTTGAACAATTTACAATGATTGTAACCATTGGACCCCTAACACAACATCAACACCACCCATTTGGATTGTAATCATTATAATATCCAATAAATACTCCCCCATAGTGAGATTAATACTATGGCACTTCCTTGAACAATTTATGGTGTCTCCATTTGCAATCATTACTTGAAACTCTAGTGCTAGATATATAAAGCAATTGAGAAGTTTGGCTAATTTGCAATTAATGAAGTTATGGGTACTATTAGAATCAATCAATATTGTTACCTTTTTATTTTTATATATCCTTCTATATTGAGAGTTTGAGTGTTGATGCCATCCAATGCATGACAACGTATTGTTGGAGTAGTCTCTTCCAATTCTAGATCTTGCAACAATTCCAATTCTTGATCTTCTTCCTCTTCACAATATATGTAGAATAATTAGTTCTCATCACATTTATGCACCTTATTGTACTTGCTATAATAATTGAAACATATTCCCTTTGCTCTTATTTCATCCATTTTTTGAGGTGTCAACCTTGTAGGTTGAGTGAGGTTAGGAGAGGGAACATGGTGCTCTCTAGAGTTGTTAGTGGCCACCCTTCTAGTAGCCATACTTTTAATTTCCACTTTCCTTGCCACACTAAAAGCATGCTATAGGGATTTTGGTTTGAAAAGATGCACCTCCTGTTAAATTCTCTCCTTTAAAGTGCCCATAAAGAGATCTAACAAATTATCCTCAAGAATGTTCTTTACATCGAGACTTGGCTTTTGGAATTGTTGAATCTGCTTATAATTGGACCTCTTTTCCAAATATTTACCAATTGACCAAACAATGTGATTACCTATTGGACTTAAAACCATAGATACAAAGTATGGATTAACTCTGTTGTATCTACAGAGTTCGAGTTGCTTTCAAATTCTCAATAGAGGATCAAATTTTCCTTTATAACAGATTATCCAATCCTTTGTCACACACCAATTACTTCATCCTTTGGTACCCATTACTTAATCATGTGACCAAATCCTTATCCAAGTGATAATACCCAAGCAATAGAGTTTAGGCACTTAACCATCATAGAACCTTGGGTTATGACCAAGCGGTTATCAACGTCAACTCTTAACCCTCTGTATAATCATCAGACTCTCCTTTGTTCTCTTTGTATCAAAGATTCATTGTCGGACCTCCTCTGGTATGAGTTACCATGAATTCAAACTCTCTTCTTGGAGTTCTATCGAGCTACCACACCCCAACAACTACTTCTATGATAAGATAGAATTCCTCTAGACTTCAGACTTCGACATCTAGGAAAAGTATGATAATTCTAAATCATTGATATGATCAAAGATTTGATCTCTTCCATTGATCCTCTCCTTGGGTATATTAGAATATGATGAGGTTGCACCACTTCGATGGTTGGACTCCAATCACACACCACCACACGTCTTCTTCTTAATCATCGATCTGGTCGCACCGAATAGATCTGCACCATTTTTCAAGATCTCACTTTCATTGAGTCTTTTGATTATCACTGCCTCTGATAGTCACCTCACTTCAATAGGACTTCACCATGTGTGATCTAAAAATGAAGAAGACTTATATTCTTGAAAATATTTGCAAGTTA
>CBVK0102437764.1:0-11812 GCA_900067695.1 Picea abies | reverse complement strand
CTTCCTTGAAGTTTGAATCCAAGAGGACCTTGTGTTCAAGTTTTTCCTCCTTAGGATGCTGGAAAATTTGATGTTCATAGCGGACCTCTACACCTTTCTCACTAAATATTCCTCCTATTCACCCTTACTCCAACTTACTGACTGAAGTTAATCAATACCTCACCTACAGGTGCATACCAGTCTAGTTTTCTGAGTTAAAATGATATCATCTTGAGTTTGCGCCCATTTGACCTCTTTAAAACCAACCCGTGATATAAAACTCTGATGCGTAGTGGGCTTAACTCCAACACAATCTAGAGCTGACTTTTAGTGCTAACAGGGCCCAATGGTTAAGGGGCTTGAGGGGGTGGTGTAAAAATTTCTTAGCGGTCGAGGTAGGGGCCCATGTGTGGAGGAAACCAAGGGTGTAATATGATTTGGGCCTAGAGACAAAGTGTGGTTGTAGGTCCCTAGGGGCACAAGGTTTAGGGATTCATGGGTGTAGGGGTATGAGGACCAAGGGTAAAGGGGTATTGAGTAGAGGTGGGGGGCCAAGTACATATGGAGCTAGCGTCTAAGATATGGGTGTCAAGGGACTAGTGTTGAGGGATTAGTTGGGAGGTGAAGATCCAAGGGAATATGTGGATATTGTGAGGGTGGTGGGGACTATGTGGAAGAGGTAAAGGGGATTTCAGATCCATTGGTGAAGGATATAAGGGAATAGGGATAGGGTATAGGGAATTGGGGGTCAAAGGTTTTGTTTAGAGCTATGGTTATGGATTAGGGGCCATGGGATAAGGTTATGGGTCAAGGGAATGTGGGTCCTAGGTTGAAGGAGGCCCAAACATAAGAGTAAATAGTGTTAATGTGCCTAGGATCAAGAATAGGTTTGTAGGGTAATGGTATAGAGAAGGAATGAGGCCTATGCAATAGGTTTTGGTGGCATACAGGATGAGGTCCCATGGAGGATATGACCTTGGCATGAAGGTGGTCAAGGTAGAGGAAAGGGCCCAATGTAAGAGGGAATTGGTGGAATGAGGGAAGATGGGGATGGAGGTAGAGTTAGCATCCAAATAATGGATGGGGTTGGGGATAGAGGATTACTTCATCTAAGGCTTGCATTTACTCCCTTGACCATATAAATGCCTTGATACCCATACCTAATTATAAAAAAATTGTGAGGGAACCAACATCTTTCTCAGAGACCAATAATACCCTCTAGAGGTAATGTGCAATGCTTCAAGGCATTTTTCATTTCTCTGGATGCCTAAAATATTTATTTAGGACATAAGGCATGACATTTGTCCCTATATCATTTCTAGGACCTTCAGACACATGCCTTTTTCTCAAAACCAAATAATGGCACCAAAATTCACAATAATAGGCTAATGCGACCCTCAAGAGGCCATGTGTGGTTTTTTGGGGTGTCCTTATTGGAAATAGATGGATATAAGCTTCATTTAGGGCCTAACATTCAAGTTTCCTCCCATGGTCATGTACAGGGCCCCAAGACCCATACCTAGTGATAAAAAATGTTAGTGGCATACTTATATAAATAGTTAGAGGCAAAGGATTCCCTTTATAAGTCATATGTGGTTGTTCAAAGTGTCATTCTTGGCCCCAAAATCCTATAAGATTCCTTTAGGGAATAACTCTTGTTTTTTTTCCCTTGAAAATATCCAAGTTACAAAGACTCATACTCAATGTTCAAAAACTCATATTGCTAACTATCCCCATTAGGAGACCAAGGATACCCTTGAAACGTCCTTTGTGGTGGGTCAACATGTTGTTGATGTCCCTAGATTCATACAATATTCCTTTGGAACACTCTTGTTAGACCTACCTTGTGAATGCTTAATAAAAAATGTGTGTGCACATTTTAAGAATGCACATGCACTCTAGAACATGTGAGCATTCTTTTCATTCATTTTTTTGGGTGGGAATGTCAACTTTAACATACATGTTTGCTAATTTGGTTTCCTTGGATTTAGGTTCAAACTGACAAACCTATTGGTTTGTGTTGCAAATACATCAAAACCTCCATTTTTCCGAATACCTCTCAATATCTCTATTTTTCACATTATCTTTGTATAGGCTAAACAAATGTATCGTTGATGAAACTACATGCACGTATAGAGTCTATTATGTAGATTCCAAATATATACTTAAAAAAAACACTATTTACTATTTTAAATATATTTTTGTCTTGAGATACAAAATATTAATATACGTCATTATTTTATCCATGCTATAACTTTTTATCACCTTAACCATTTTTAAAACAAGTTATACACTACATTAGTACATATCGATATCTACAATCTAAAAAAACAAAGTAATTTTTTTTTATAATGTTAATATCCTCTTGCCCTAAACTAATGGAAGGCATTGTAATTTCACTGGTACATTTGGCGTAATTTCCAACGTCTTTCTGATGACTAAATTCCAGACTTCCCACTATTATGATATTTAGACACTTAGGATTTAGTTAAGATCAACTTGCTCTAATGTGTTGTTAGGTTAAAGTGTGTTTCTTTAGTATGCATTTGTAATCCCATGGTCATGATATGTTCCTTACATAGAGTGATTCGACGAATCATATGCTCCTTGATCTTAATGGATACATTGATCCATGGCTTAGCACCCAATTGGTCCATGACCTCTATTTAAATAGCATGGAGGATCATTTTCCAATGATCGATTGTGAGAAACTCTCTGTAATATATTTTCTTTTGCATTAATAAATTAATACAATTGGCCACATTGGCTAGGGCTGTGGATGTTTCCCAACATGGGTTTTACCATGTAAAAACATTATTACATTGATCTTGGATATGATTGTGTGAGTGGTTACTAAAGGTGTTCAACCTATGTTGGAATAATTGTGTTTTCGAACATGGTATTATAGTGCATTTGAAGACCCTCTCCCATTGTAGATTGATATCTTGAAGCCATGTGCTACATCTCTATTTTCTTTTATTTTTGTACATTTTTTGGCCAAGAGTACTATTCCATTGCATCTAGAGTGATCATTTCAATTATGAATGTTTTTTTTTTCACTTGAAAAGGTTTCTGTTTTTCCAAGATATGACCATTTCGCTCAAGAGGTATAAATCTTGAATACACCCTTTTTAATGTTTTACAGAGATAATATTTCAGTTTTTTTTTTCTTTAGTTTCTGGATTGCTACTCTTTCCAATCTGCATATGCCCTTTTCCCTATGATTTGTGTGATTTTGTAAAATCATAAACATAGCGGAAAGTGTTTTCTTTTTTGCGTATGCTCTTTTCCATGTGCTCTGTGCTATTCCGACAAATCATAAACAAAGGTAAAACTTTCATTTTCCAGGTAAGCTAACCGTGATTTAAACCATGTTATTGTCGAGAAGCAATTTTTTTTGTTTGTTTGTGAATGTATGAAAATGATTTTTTTTTAGCACACACTTCAAGGCCATATTCAACAACAACAACCCCCATCTTCCTTCTTAATATTATAACATGTTTTTCACTAGCTCTCTTGGTTAAAAGTTGTTTTACTTACTAAGAGGTCTTGAGTTCAAGTGTATTTTTGTGTTACTTTTTGAAAAATTTCATGCATTTATTGTAAAGTGCATTTCACTTCATTTATAAAAGTGAATCACTATAAGTAGCTTCAATATTCTTTTTAGTTACTTTTTTTGCATGCAACTTTAATTTACAAAGTAACTTCAATGTAAAAGTGATTCCCACTTATTCTATAAAAGTGGGTCACTTCATAAGTAACTTATTTAAAAGTGAGCTTATAGGAAAAGTTAGATAAGGAGGAGTATCACCACATGGACCAACTTCTACCTAACATGTCTTTGGTTATCATTTATGCTTCTTTTCAAAAGGGAATAAATTTCACATCCAAAGTTCATTTTCAATGCCATTTTTTTGAAACAACCTATTTTTTCGAGAGATTTCCATCCCGATCATTAGTTTAAGTTTCTAAATCCATATTCCCTGAATATTTAAAATGGATTCTCACAATGATCATTTCTTACCAGTACCAACTACTTCTCATGGAAATCCCATATGGAGGATGTATTAGGAAGGAAAGGGTTATACTGGATTACCTTGGGAAAAGAAAAAGAACTCATCGACAATGAAAAACAAGTCAAATGGGATAATACAAGTGACAAATAACATTGACTAATCATAATTTCCATCTCTCTTGATTTAAATATTCACCTTCAAGGAATTGATGCCACTAATGAATCTTGGGAAAAGATTCAAGATGTGTTTGGTAAACACAATATTATTAGAGCCCACTAGTTAGAAAATAACTTAATGACTTTAAGTCCCAATTATTTTCCTTGCATTGAAGATGATTTATCTAATTTCAAAAAACTTAGAATTTTATGTATAGATTGCAAACTAGATCTCAAGTAAGATCGATGCATATATATTATTCTTGCTAAGCTTGGTAGTGCATACTCTATTTTCATATCTACCTTTTATTCCAATAGAGAAGCTCTAGGGAGTGCTTATAAATATCCCTCTTTTGGGTCTTTTTGTGATTCTTTGATTCGAGAGAAAGATAAACTTATGAAACTTGGATTCATCAGCACTATAGGTACATACAAAAAATCCTTATTGGCCCAACAGAAAGATAAATCCAAGAATCCCAGGAAGCAACATACTCACCACAATAAAATGAAAAACAAGGGTCCCAAACCCTCTCAACTAGCTTCTACTCCTAATGGTGACAAATGAGAAAAATCCAAAAATAAGAAGACTAACATACAATGCAACTTTTGTGGGAAATATGGTCATATGGATTCTAAATTTTTTAAAGGATGGAATCCTTAGAAGTAACAATGAAGAAGAACACCATCAATATTGATTCTTCTTCTTCTTCTTCTCGTGGAAATGCACTCTATGCTTCTAGTTTCTCCTTCGATGCAACTTCTACTTCTTGTTTTGATGAGTGGCTTATTGATTCTGGAGCATATTATCATACAGCTAAGGATAAAACCATATTTTTTTTCTTAATGAATGTAAAACCAAGAAAATATTTGTTGGTGATGATATGTCTCTTAGTGTTGTAGGGTATGGAACAATTTAGGTAGATAATGGTAATTTGAATGATGCATTATGTGTTCCAAGTATTTCCTACAACCTTCTATCAATGTAGCTCACTCATTTAGGTGAAGCTAAAACTGTAGAGTTTTCACCTCACCAAGTTGTTATCAAAATTTAAAAATATCCTAAGCATGTCCTTCCAACTGGAATGGTTGATGATATTACCAGGTTGTACAAGTTTGACAAATTTGGGTCATCATCATTTCCATCAATTTTTTTTTCTCATAGTGATGACTTGAGCAAACTTTGGCATGAGTGGCTTGGTCATCTAAACTATCGCTCACTGCAACAACAATTTAATCAAAATATTGTGACTGGTCTTCCTCTTGTTTCTTGCAGATATGGCGTTTGTGCCGGTTGTGTTCTCAATAAACATCATTGGGACATTTTTGACAAATGTGCCTCTTAGCACGCCTCGAATCCTTTGCAATTTTTTCACAATGATTTGTGTGGTTCAATTTATTCTCCTTCTTTCTTTGGGTGCAAGTATTTTTTTAAATTTCCTTGATGGATTCTCTAGACACACTTGGATTTACTTCTTAAAACTTAAGAGTGAAGTTTTTGACAATTTTTTGGCCTACAAGGCCCTTGTAGAAAAATAATTTGGAAATCAACTTCAGAGGTTAAGAACATATAATGAAGGTGAATACATGAAAAATAAATTTACAAGTTACTGCACTGCACATGTCAATCAAATGTAACATATTATTTCATATACACCACAACAAAATGGTGTTGCTAAAAGAAAGAATCACACATTAAAACAAATGGATAATTGTATGATCCAATCTAAGGGATCAAGTCTTCATTATTTGGTGAAATCCATCAATTGGGAAAATTACATAGTAAATCACACTCCCATAAAGGATCTAAAAAACATAACATCGGGAGAAGAATAGAATAAAATTAAGCCACATGTAAGCCACTTCCATGTATTTGGTAGTGTAGCATGGGCTCACATTCCTGATGAGAAAAGGAAAGCTTTACAACCTAAAAATGAAAAGTGTATTTTTGTTGGATATTATGAATATGCCAATCATTATAAACTTCTTCAACCTAATTATGAAATTATTATTATAAGACATGTTAAATTTGATGAAAATATCTTGGTCTGTGAGCCTAATTCAACGTTTGTTCCATCTTAGGTTTGTGGGCCATATCAATGTTTGTGCCATATTTTGTTCCTATTTTGGTTTCTTATTCTTTAGATGATGACAATGAGGATGAAAATCCACCTCTTCCTACTCACCTTCTTCCATATCAATCCATTTAACATGAACCTGCACCAACACCACCACTTCCTAGATGACTCCATTCAACACAAGAAGAAGCTAGTGATCTTACTGATGATCCTTCAAATCAGTGTCGAACTCGTTCAGAGTTCCAATGAGCCTCTTCTATTTCGGATAATTTTTTAGAGACTCATGATCCAAAAACATTTATAGAATCTTCATGTCATCCAGATTGGGACAAAACAATGAATGAAGTGTATTGCTCTTTAATGGTGAATGCTACTTGGGATCTTGTACCTATTTTGAAAGGAGGAAAACTTGTCAGATGTAAATGTGTGTACAAAAATAAGTATGCTTTAGATGGAATTATTGAAAGACACAAGGCTTGGTTTGTTTCCAAAGGGTTCTCTCAAGTTGAAAGTGTTGACTGGAATGAAACCTTTGCACCCATAGCCAAAATGAATTCTATATGCCTTGTTCTATCCCTTGCTACCTCACATAAATGGAAGGTCCATAAGATGGATGTTAAACATGACTTATTACATGGGCATTTGCAAGAATAAATATGCATGGAACAATCTCCTGGCTTTGTCTAAAATGACTCCAACCTTGTTTGTCTCCTTAAGAAATATTTATGGTAGTAATCAAACTCCTTGAGCTTGGTATGAAAAAATGGATATATTTCTTCTTGACATCAAATTTTCTAGATGTAATTCTGACCCTAATGTCTATACTAAGAAATTTGGAAGGCATCTCATAATACTTATTCTTTATGTTGATGACCTTATCCTCACTAGTAGTGACCCTAAAATTTTAACCAATGTGAAATATAAACTTAAAAAGAAATTTGAAATGATAGACTCAGGCTATTTGCATTATTTTCTTAGCCTCCAAGTATTGCAAACCAAGGAGGGAATTTTTTTCCCAGTCTAAGTATGCTTGTGACCTTATTTTCTTCTTTCACATGGATGATTATAAACCAAACCCTTCTCCCTTCCATTATGGAGTCAAAATTTCTACCACTTTCACTACTCCCAAAGTTGATGCCACTTTTTACTGTCATTTAGTTGGTAATCTCTTATATTTGACTCATACCTGATCTGGTATTTCCTTTGTTGTTGGTCTTGTTTCCCAGTATATGCAAACACCCCATGAAATCCTTTGGAAAACTACTAAAAGGATATTTCTGTATGTCCAGGATACAGTTTAGTTTGAGATACATTACAATTTAGGGGGGACTTCTTTGTTGGTTGGCTTCACTGATTCATATTGGGATGATGACCCCTATGATCAAAAGTATACTGCAAGTTATTTTTTTAGCCTTTGTTTTGGACTTGTAACTTGGGATTGTAAGAAACAAAAGGATATTTCTCTTTCTTTAGTAGAATCCAAGTAACGAGTAGTGGTTAATGTAATTATGAATCCTCGTGGCTTTGAAAAATCCTTTCAGAGTGTGGATTCCAACAGTACCATCCAACCACCCTCTCACGCGATAATTAGAGTGCCATTAATATTGCCAATGATCTAGTTCAACATCAGTGCAATAAAAACATCGAGATACACATACAATTCATCAAAAAACTTATTCATGATCAAGTTATTGAAGTGCTTTTTTTCCCTACAGAAGATCAAGTTGCAGACATTTTCACAAAGTCTCTTACAGAATCAAAGTTTTCCAAACTTTGATCTATGTTAGGAGTTCAGGAAGCTGTCATTAAGGGGGGAGAGGCTCTAATGCTTCCTTCTTTCTCCTATTGTGTCAACATTATAAATCCTTCAATCCTATCCCAAGTTGTTCTTAAGGGGGGATCCCAAGTTGTTCTTAAGGGGGGATGTTAGGATATTTAAACACTTAGGATTTAGTTAATATCAACATGGTCTAATGTGTTATTAGGTTAAAGTGTATTTGTTAGTGTGTTTATATAGTATGCATTAGTATGCGTTTGTAATTTGATGGTCACGATATGTTCTCGACATAGAGTGATCTGATAGATCATATTATCCTTGATCTTAATGGCTACATTGATCCATGGTATAACACCTGATTGATCCATGCTCTCTATTTAAAGAGAATGGATGGTCATTTGCTGATGATCTATTGTGAGGAAATATTTGTAATATATTTTCTTTTGCATTAAAAACTACCTCAAGTGGCCACGTTGGCTGGGGTTGTGGATGTTTCCCCACAGGGGTTTTAACACATAAAAAATTTGTGTGTTGATCTTTGATTTGGTTTTGTGAGTGGTTACTGAAGGTGTTCATACTCTGTTGGAATACTTGTTTTGCTGAACACCGACGAACACGATTTCAAATGTTTCTCGAACTATTTTTGTCACACCATTGACACATGTATCCATATGTCATATGTCCGATGTACAAACATTCCACGTGGTAGTTGTAAAGATATTTAATCTACCAATTTTTTTTCAAAATTAATCTGCACAAATGTGATGACCATATCTATCTGTCACATGTTCGACGAAAAATGCTTCCATGTGGAATTTTGTGGACAACTTTGATCCTCCAATATCTCGCTGCAATACTTACATGGTCCATCGATGTTGAGATGATATGGCTCCAAAATTCCATCAGAACATCAACACACTCACCCTCATAGTTGTGACGTTATGGAGGGGCCTTGGTTGTCATAAGTGTGACAATGGGTGTGTAATTCCCATTAGAGTTGTGACGCTATGGTGGGAAATGTCCATCAGTGTTGCAACACTATGGAAAGAAACGTCCATTGGAATTACAATTCTATGGTAGGTAATGTCTGTCGACGTTGCAATGATAAGGTGGGCACAAGCCATCGAAGAATTGATGCGGTAGGGGAATTTTCCATTGGATATTCGATAATCAGTATGGGCATCAGAGGTCTGACAAGAGGAAAATAAAGTGAAAAAAAATAAATTGATGTTGTACACTGAAATCCATGCTTATGATGCAATAGACATAAGGAGAATGTATATGTGTTAGATTGAGAAGTCAAAGAAGTTGAGCCAGATGTAGATGGAAAAGTTCACGATATATGATGCCATAGACAATTATAAATAATGTTTCTATTCTTGCATAAAACCTTAATAAAATCTTGTTACAACCTCCACATCTAAAAATGCACACTCACATTTAAGAAATATATGTTTTAATTTTAAATTGTGATTTCTTCCCTTATGCAAAATGCACACTAGACTTCACAAAAATGCATGCCTAGGTTTTAAAACACCTCTAGTTTGAATGATTCAAGTTGTTGAGGGTGTCTTAAATAATTTTACACCTATCTACTATTGATCTCTTTTCCTATTAGGGACAAGATTCAACTTTGCAGGGTATTCTTGTAAAGAGTTATCAACATCCCCTGCTCATTTTTATAGAGGTGGTACTCCTATTTCTCACTCAAATTTTCAATATACTCATTCAAACAATAGATTTAAACATTTATATCATCTACATTTCAATATACTCATTCAAACAATAGATTTAAACATTTATATCATCTACACCTAAGAGTGGACCAAGTGGTAAAATAAATGAAAGGATAACAGATAAATTACAACAAAAAAATAACAATATCACTTAAAAATTCATAGTAATCACATCTATTCCATCAAATCCATTCATTTGTGTACTGAGGAAAGATAGTCGAAGAAAAACTCATAAGACAAAAAATATATTTATGGTCCAAAAATTAGAGAGATTTAAATTATTTCATTCATTTAATATCATAATATGCATAGGAGAAACACACTTGAGATATCATGCTTATATAAAATTCAGACATCAGAAAAGTTATGAACTCCTGTGATCTAGATCTCAGTGGTTGAGATCTGGATGGCTTGAATGCCGAGAGAGGAGGAGCTTAGAAATGTCAATATTGCATGAAAAAAAGCATGGACAAAAACATGTAAATGAAGTACTTGGGAGGTGAGGCTCAAAGAGGAACCTCACCTCTAAAACTCATTACTAGTAAATCACTTAGAGCTAATTAATCTCACAATGAACAATAGAAAATATGAGAGAAGCCAAAATGAGTAACTTGATCTTATGAGAAGGCTTGCTAGGCCTTTATATAGAATTACAAAATGGTCCATTGAAAAAAGTAAAAAAGATCTCATTAAATGAGTCTCTATTATTAGTATAATAGATCTAACTACCCAACTAACTAAGTAGTGGAAAATAAAATCTGATACAATAATGGGAAGCGCTCATTAAATGAGTCTCTATTATTATAATAATAGATCTAACTACCCAGCTAACTAATTAGTGGAAAATAAAACCCAATAAAATAATGGAGAGGTGGGACTCTCTTTGACTCATATGGGCAACCTGTTAGCCCAATTAATTAATGAAGAGGTGGGCATCTCCTTGATCCACATGGAAAATCTATTATCTTTATAGTTTTATGAATTTTACATCCGAATTTAGATGGTATACCCCCTAAAATTTGGATCATTCCTCCCCTTAGAAAATGATGGTCTCCATCATTTCACCCATGCTAAAAAAGGAAACCCCATTGTCATACCATTATGATTACATTGTGAAAATACCCAATGAAGAGAAGAGTTTTGTGTGGTTGACCCATAACTGTGGGTTTGTGGTTGACCCATAACCTAGTTGACAATGGCATTGTACATGGGTATAAAAATAAAAAAAAATTTAATAAAATCCCAAAATTTTAAAAATAATATGGAAAATTTGTGGCTTTGGGGGCTGCGAACATCCTTCTGCAAATATATTCATAACCTCTTCTACAAGTGATGAAATAAAATTACGTCGAAGACCCATTTGAGCTACTGAAGAGATATTTCCATCGGTATATGGAACTTGTTCTGAGATGGCCCATGGAGTGAGAAAAACCAAGACGAATTTGAATGGTGCATGGCCATGATGGTTACAGACATGTGTTGCTTAAAACAAAGATATTTCATAAACCAGACAACAAAATGAAATTTCGAGAAATACCCATTTGAGATATTGAAGGGATATTTCCAGCCATATGCGGAAATCCTTCTTTGGTTTCCTGAGAAGGGAGAAAAATATTGTTGAAGATGGTGGTACGTGCAGCCTCCTTGGGTCAAATACATGTTGAGATTCAATCGATGATATCTCTCAAACCAGGAAGCAAAATGATATTTCAAGAAATACCCATTTGAGATATTGAAGATATATTTCCATAAATATGTGGAACTCCTTCTATGGTTTCCTGAGCATGGAGAAAAGTATAGTTGAATATGGTGGTACGCATGAACTCCTTGGGTCAAATACATGTTGAGATTCAATTGATGATATCTCTCAAACCAGGAAGTCAAATGAGCTTCCGCGAAATACCCATTTGAGATATTGAAGAGATGTTTCCAATGAGCTATGGTAGAGCCTTTGAAATGTTGTGCAGAGGTCGCAACACCTCTTTGAAGTTGGCTGAGTGTAGAGAGCCATAAATGATGCCAAGGGTTTGTAGAGTAGCATGGGTTGTTGTAGAGGTTGTGGAACCTCCGTGGG
>CBVK0102436731.1:0-22439 GCA_900067695.1 Picea abies | reverse complement strand
TCTGAAATTATCTCTTTTTCAAGGCGTTGAGTACTTTTTCTGAGGTTTTTTATGCTATATTGATATTTGGTTCTTAACAATTTATTGATCATATTCCTCATTTTCTCCTTCTTCATCATCAACCTGATTGTTTTGAAGAGGGGTCTGAACCTTTTGATCTTCTCTATTCCTCTGATCTCTTTGAAGAATTTGAGGTGCATTATTTTGTCTTCTGAAATTGTTCCTATTTCTAAAATCTTTTGTGTTTCTATTGGCTTGTCTCCCCTCAAGTTTTGGTTTTTCCATTTCTTCAGAAAGTGACTTGACTAACTTAGTCAATTCATCAACCTGAGGGTTAGTTGTTGAAGCATCAGAAGTGGAATCTTCTACTTTCTATTTCCTCTTATCCCTATCAGACTTGCCTCTTAATTTATCTACAACCAGTATGTTTGATTCCATTTCTAGGGAAACATCTTGCATATGGGCTAGTGAAGCAGATCTTCTCTCTCTTAATAGGAGACAAAATCAGGGTCAAAGGCACTAACATAGGTTGTTTTGGCAGAAGTTTCAGTAGGATTGATCTCTGTGGGGATTTTATTATACATTTTTTTAAACCTTTTTGAAAAATCTGATACTGATTCACCTTCGTTTGTTTTCAGAGCCCCAAATTCAGTGATATAACATAGAAAATCATTCTTTTCACCCCAATTCTATAAAAAGGCATCATCTAGGGATTCAATCCCAACAATTGATCCAGGAGATAAAATCCTAAACCATTTTCTATATTCACCATCAAGACTTTGTACAAAATCTCTCATCCAAATATCCTCATTTTCAATATTCATCTTATCATCATAGCTATAAAATGCTGCAAGGTGTTCTTATACAGTGATATCCTCCTCTCCTGTGAACTTGGGAATATAATTTAGGTGATATCCTATTGGAAGGGAATTCATAGGATGAGGAAGCACCGGAGGGGCATATCTAGCAACCACAATGACATCCATTCTATTCCGAGGAGGATTAGCCCCTACCATTTGATTAGAGAAACATGGATTATGAATTATAGGAGTACGAGGTGATTTGATAGGTAAAGTTGCAATCTGTATATCAGGAATTTTGGGAAAAGGAAAAGTATAAGATGGAGGAGTTTCAGACTTAAGAAAAAAGTGGTTGGGTCTTAGATGTGGATGGGGAAAACTCAAGAGGAATCGAGGTTCCTTCTTATTTGGTCACAAAACATTTGAAAGAGTGAGGAGAAGGAGAATCTAAGAGAGGAAAATCTTCTAGACTGTCAAGCCTAAACCAATTTACAACTTCATGAGATTCAAGAACACCAAATTTTTCAAGACTTTCTTCTTTCAAATCAGGAGAAAAAGATGAATATTCTATAGGGAAATCTCCTAGTTTTACTTTATAGGAGTTTCAACAATAGGAAAATGAGAAAAATGAGAAACAACAACTGGAGTATGGAAAGTAGAGTCAGGTAAATTTCCAGAAGTACCTGAGGATGTGGACGAGGAAGATCCTTGCAAAACTTTTCCCTTATTTAAGATCTTTTCTAGATAAGATTCAGGTGCAACCAATAGTGACTGCGAATTCAACCTCGTGTGTATACCTTTGGGAGACACAACTGAACTTTGGAGTCGCCAGATGTAATATGCAATATTCTATTTACTGATTATCGTGAACCATCAAAATCAATAATTTTTCTTGTCGTACAACCTAGGGAAATGTCTTCAATTTGTTCCCTGGCAATGATGCCAAAAATGTTAGCACTAGAAGTCACACTTAGACTGTTGTAAGTCTTGATGATTGCAGCTAACATAGACATTCTCCAGGACACAAACCTGAGAGAGAACCCCTAAGTGGGGTGTGTGGTTCCTATTTGAGACATAGATGGAATGTAGAGATGGCCTCCTCCTTGAAGAGAGTTGAGAAGAACTCCAGATGATTCTCATGTGTAACATGGTGAGAAAGGAGATCTGCAGAGTTGGGTGTGCCTGTGGTTGAGCACAAGGTGAACGTGTGAAATCCTAAAGTGTTGGGTGCATCATCATGAGACATAAATGAAGATTATATATTATCCTCCTTTGAGTAGAGAGTTGATGAGAAACTACAGATGATGGTCTTGTGTAATGTAGTGGGAAAGAATATCTATTGAGTGGACGTGCCTATGGATGAGCACAGGTGAATGTGATCCTAGTGGTTGAGAACTAGTGAATAAGTGATTCTTCTGTGTAATGAAATGAGCCAGAGATATGGACATCCCTATGGATGTGCCCCTATTAGATGAGCACTAGTGGTTGTATAAGATCCCTTGCTATATTGTTCAAGAGTCAGACCTTCCTATAACCCTAATTGTAATGTAAAGGGTATAGGTCGGACCCACCTTAATGTGATTGATAATTAATGTAAAAGATAATTAATCTGGTTAATATTAATTATATTATGAGATAGAGAGATCGGACATGTTGTGCCAATAAGCACTTTTGTTGATAGGTCAAGTCTAATATAAGTAAAGGTAAATTCCCCATTGAGGAATTATATATTTTGTGTGAGTTTGGAAATTTCAGCAAGTACATCTACTTGGGAAAAGTGTGCACCTCTCTTGGGTGCTAGTCTTCTAGGGTTTGAAAGCACCCTCTTTTGTGCTAGGTTTTCTTGGTGGTGAAGGTATTTCTCTTGAAGAATATAGCAAAGGATTTGGTTGTGTTTTCTTCCCTTGTTGAGAAGGGTTTCCCAGGATACTTCTTGAGTTCTTGTGCATGGTGTTTCTTCTTGTGATCTTGGTTGTTACAACATTATTGGTTATGGTCAAGTTAAATGATAAAATGGAATGAACTTCATGCTTAACCTTGTCTATTGAAAAATAAACATGGTTTTATAGAATAGGTCTTGAAGAACCCATTGCACAAGCTACAAGCCTTTACCAGTCATCCCTCCTCTTAAGCAGAACTGTACGACCCTCCTAGCATTCCCAAAAATTTTGTACGACCCTCTTCTTTTGAGTGTTTCAGCCCTTAAAACTTGGACGTTGAGGAGAATTTTGGCAGGAGAGTACGACCTTATCCAGTGCACCTCCAAAGACTCTCAAAATGAAATTTTGAGCATTTTGAAAATTTGTCCCTAGGGTTTCACAATTTTCTGCAGATTTTTGTTTTTAGGGTTTCTACAGCTCTTTGAAAAACCCTTCAAGACTACCTGTGTTCTTATAACTTTCAAGGCTTATTTTTGGCAGTCATAATCCCAACAAAACCTAAGTTTTCTAGCCTAAACTAGCCATTAGGTTTTCTATTCCAGTTAACAAGGGTTTGTGAAGAATCTAAAAATATGATGAACAAAACTACGATGGAAGATAAGATTGATGGATCAAGAAACTTCAAGTTTCTGGAAGACAATACTTCAGAAGAAAACTTATTGTGGGTGATCCAAAAAGGTTTACTAGAGACAAGTATTGATGAATGGGAGGAAGATAATGACAAGATAAGGAAGCCAATCATCTACACAAGATCTTACATTGAAGAGCTAGCTTCAAAGTAACAATATGAAAAAAGGTGACACTGTGACTACCTTCTTCATGAAAGATATTAGAGGACAGAGATCAATGAGGTGACATTGGAGAAATCATATCATCACTCTTAGGTATGCACTTGTATATATATTATTTGTATCATTATCATGAGGGTAATTGCAGGATGAAGGAACCTTTTGCTGAAGCCATGGATCCAAAGGAATCTTAGTGCATTCAGCGGAACAACACACTGGAAGTGAAGAATCCAGGTTTGATTGCTGTAATTGTCATTCATATAACATATATTTCTAAAGTTTGCTACATTACAAGTAGGTGTTGTAGTTGTCACAACAATCCTTAAGTTGTTTTGATTCTAGAGATGTACTCATTATTCTCCTTTAAGATATATTCTTGTGTTGGTTCCTTTTGTTTTCTTGTTCCAGATAGGTTAACAATAAAGGAAGATGTTTATCCTTCAAAGGGAGTCAAAACTATTTGAAAAAGAGTAATAATAGAACCATCATTGAGGAAACCAATGCAATAATACATGATCATAATCCTCCTATGATTCTATGGGCAGAAGTGTGCATGACACAGTATATGTTTATAACAAGAGTCTTCACCAAACTTTGAAAAACATAACTCTTGAAGAAGCCTTCACCAGAGTGAAGCCTGAGATAGAACACTTTAGGATGTTTGGGTGCCCAGTGTATTTTCATGTACCCAAAGAGAAGAAGTCCAAGATAGACCATTCAAGGAGAAAGGACACATTTATGGGATAAAGCGAATCGTCGAAGACATTCCAGATCAAAATTCCTGGTCAAAGATAGATTGAGATAAGCAAAGATGTTGTCCTTGAAGAAGATATAGCCTTTCAAAGATCCAGAGAATATCATATGGAGATTGATAGTGAGACAATACCTTATCCCCCTTCAGCATTTTAGAGGGACATAGACATTATTCCAGTTGATCTAGTTTCTCTAGTTGATATGTCCAGATATATTACAGTAGGGCATAAAAGGCCTTCCTAGGATCACTCTGCAGGAGGCATAGGAAAATACAAGCCCCTCAAGGCACATCCTGAGAAATAAAAAGAGATTTTCGAGCTATCCTTCAGTCACGAGCCACTTCATTGATTCTGAGCCTCATTGTCTTGGAGAAGCAATAGGATAATAGGTATGGCAAGATTCCATAATAGAAGAATACCAATATATATTAAAAACAAATGATGTATAAGATATTGTTAAGAGACCGGAAGGGAAGCCTATGGTGACTTCCAAGTGGATCTATAAGATCAATCATGCAACTTATGGAAGTGTCGAGAAATTCAAAGTGAGATCTATAGCCAGAGGATTCTCACAAACAGAGGGAGTTTTCTATGATGAGACACTTGATCCAATAAGCCTGATACACTGCCATCCGTACTACCATCCATGAGTTGGAAACTATATCAGATGGATGGATTATTAATGAGTTTGGGTTTCAACAAGAGTATTGTTGATCCAAACCTATATTATTACAATGTTGGTGATGAGAGCCTCATTTTGATGACTTATCCAGAAAGCCTTGTTGTTGGATACAAGTAAGCTTTGAATTCTGATTTCGAGATGAAATATCTAAGTATGATGTAGTACTTCTTGGGACAAGAAGTATGACAATGGAACAATGAGATTTTCTTGATTCAAGGAAAATATACAGTGGTAATATTAAAAAAGATCAGTATGACAGGATGAAAATCCACGGTGTTGGATTTGAAGAAAATGAATGCCGATGATTCATACAAGATTGATCCATAGCTGATTGGACCACTAATGTATCTGGTTAACAACGGACTTGATTCATGCTATGCAATGAATGTACTTATTCATTCCATGAGTCAGCTGAGACAGACTCACTAGAAAATAGTGAAACATGTACTTAGATATCTATGAGGCACAGTTAGATATGGCTTGAGATATGTCTCCAATGTGAAATTGAGTTTGTAGGGATATGCTATATAGATTGAACAGAGAGTACAGTGGACCAGAAGAACACATTTGGTTGTTGTCTTACCATGCATTTTGGTTGTTGTTTCCATGATTTCCTGATGCAAAAGGAAACAAAACTTTGTGGCCTTGAGTACCACAGAGGAAGAGTATGTAGCATCGAGTGTGCGAAGAAATATGGCTTCACAAGATTCTAAAAAATTTACTTGATCATGAGATGGATCCTGTTAGCACTGAGAGTCACCCTTAGATTGCAAGAGGATAAGCCCAGTACCCATCAAAATGTTTGGTGGATGTGTAATATCCCTAGGTCAAACCCCAACTGCAAATGTAATAATGTACTTAAGCTGATGAGTTGTTTTATATATTTTTGGCATGCATCTTCTATTGTGTAGTGTGTGCATGTACTGCGCAGTAAAATGATGGAATGGGCACATTCCAGGATAATGCGTGCAACAATTTAAGTGTGCGCGATATTGAGGCCAGGGAGGCTTTGTGTATATGTTGTGTTTTATAGGCTGGTGAGCCAATTATTATAATCTAGGAGGCTTATGTTTTGAATTAGGCTAGAGAGCCTAGATGCTAAAGGCCAGTGTGGCTATATTTGTATATATCTCATCATTAATATAAAATACATCATTGTGCGCAGACTGACCACAATAAAAGTGATGGGGGACTAAACTCCACTAGTTAGGGAAAGGGACGGACTAAATTAAGGAAAGGGGCTAATCTAGGGAGCTTAAGACAAAAAGGAATATTATATCAATATTTCTTAAATATAAAGTATGGATAATTATTTTATCCTAAGTTCTAAAGTTCGGGACAAGTGGGCCAAAGTAGCTCCCCACATGAAAAGTGTCAAGTTGGGGACATGCATACATATTGTTGGGACTTAGTTCATTTTACCATCTTTTCCATGATATTTTCCATCATTCAAACAATTCATTCCTTCGATCATTCAGCCATGATGCTATGACCATTTTCACTCACGCAATCAATTATCCTCCATACTTTCTACCACTGTACTTGAGCTTGTATCCATGGCCATATCTATTTGTGTAGCTGGTTAGCTTGGGATCTGGAATGAAGAAGCGAGTTGTCAGGCTCGTGGGATAACAAAGAGGCAGGTTGTCAGGCCCGTGGGATAACGAAGAGGTGGGTTGTCAAGATCGTGATAAATTTCTCTCTAGGTGAGAGAATTGTTGGGAATTGTTTTCCTGAAGGTGCCAAGATGTAGCTACAGGGATTTGAGACTTCCTATTTGGCCTGTTGCTAAAGCCCTAGAAGGGAAGTGGGCCAACCAAAGGACTATTGAGAAGAGAAGGGGCACACTTCTAGGGGTGGGACAAGCATGTGGGGAATGAGAGACCATAGGCTGTTAGTTTGGGTAGGCACATGTGACGGAGTCTTTCCCATTTTCCTTGAGCCATTATTTTGGTTAGGAATCCCTTTACATGGGTGGAGTTTAGTCTCAGCTCAGGGGTGACTCATTGTTGAGAGTGATGAACAGTGTGGTCTAAGGCTGGGAGGTTCGTGGAATATCTGCACGCAGTTGGTGACATTCTTACCAAGATAAGTTCCAATTGTGTGATAGATTTACATGTTGCATTGTTATTTACGTGCTTATTTTTAAGGGTTATCATATGTACGGTTATAACTATGTTTATTCTTATGGTTATTTCCTGTATATGTTGCATTTATATGTTTATTGTTATTTCAGTGTGAATTCCTATATTTACAGATGTATTGGTATGTTTACGTTTTATATATAATTCTTCTGCAAGAGTTGTGTGTGTGTATATTTTAATTGCATGCAGTTCAAAAAATGTATGTGGCATAGCTCAGTTAGATGTTGGGTATGTTACAATATGTTCCATAGAGAGAATAAAAGAGTTCTATGGTGTAGCGTGACCCAGCCTGGGTGGTCGGGGATGTTACAAAATCATATCAGAGCTAAGTAAAGCATCTGAGTAGTGGCATTGCCTGGCCTGTTGGTGGCCGAGGATGTTACAACATGGTATCTGAGATTCAGTTTTGAACACTGAGCCTGGATGGGCCGAAAAAGTTGATTTGAAGAGAAATTTCATGGAGGATTGAAGAACACCCATGATAAATTTCAGAAATAATGATGCGGAATTGGGAAAATTCCCCATTTCTATTTTTTTAAAATTCATGAGAAAATGGGGAAATTCATCCAAGTGGTGAGATACTATTGTTTTAATATATTTTCTAACAAATTCGGACATGGAATTGATTGAATTTGAAGTTATAGACAAGCCATCACATTTGGAGTCAGTTTTATAATTAAAATTCTCACTTCAAGAATTGATTTTTGGATAAATTTGTTCCAGAAATGTCAACCTACAATGATTTTTTGTTGCAGAGGTCGAATGGGTGTTAACGGGGTGAAATTGAACAATTTCGTAGTTGCAAAATGTCTATGGTAAATTGGGGAAAAAATTAAGCAAAAGATCCAATTTCCGTAGCGGAGTTCACGAGGAAGTGACGCGCATAAAAATGAATGTGCACAGGTGGGCGCACTAAAAATGCATGTTGCGCGTTAAAAGCTACGGATATATAAAAATTGGGTGTCGCACAGAAAAATGTTGGCGTGCTGGTACGCGCACTAAATTCGGCACTACGTAGCAAGATATTAGTGTGCTAGTGCATGCACGGAAAAATGTTAGTGTGCAGGCGTGCGCACTAAATTTTGGTGCCACGCGGAAAAATGTTAGTGTGCAGGTGTGCGCGCTAAATTTTGGTGCCGCATAGAAAAATGTTAGTGTGCGGGTGTGTGCGCTAAATTTCGACGCCACGTGGAAAAATGTTGGTGTACAGGATCGTGTGATAAATTTATCATTGCGTGGTGTTCACACACATAATAATGATGCGTGTGGTGTGTGCAGTGTTGGCACAACGTAGTGGAGTATGGCAGTTGCACGCACAATGTGGGCAAATGTGATCGCACAACAATTTAGTGAATGGTGCGCGCAAAGTATTGGTGTGTGGTGGGGCATAATAAACTTTGTCATAATGTAGCATGTTGAGTGAAATGAACATGGAATATCATCACGCGGTACAAAAACTATGCGCGGTGGATATTGGTGCGTGGTACCAAACTACGCATAGTGGGTATTGGCATGCGTCATAAAAATAGTGCGTGCAAGTTATTGACATGACAGAGAAGTGATACATAGTGGTTTTTAAGTGAGCGAAGCATAATTTACCTTGTGTGGTTGTTGTGCATGGTAAATATGGGTTACATGTTGAAATTTGTGCACGCGAAGTCATTTGGAAGGCGAATAACAACATAAAACTAGCGATTTTCTGCGACATTTTATATCATTTGAACGTCATACTTTTGCAGCGTGTTTTTGAGGGCCTTAAGAGTGTTTTTAGAAACTCAAAAACCATGAGACATAGGTGTACTAAAGGTACACTCTGTCTCTGCATCTCAAATAAAAGAGCTCGAAGGGAGCTTTCTAATGGTGTAAATTGTTCGTCAAACAAAGCTTTTATGAGAAAGTTACAACACAAAGAATGAAGGGTAAATTTTAAGACCCCACTAACTTCAAAGAGCCATAACTTTCTGCTCTGGAATCACATTGAGGCGTAGGAGCAGTCAATGGAAAGCCATTGAGCCATAGAATACCTTCCAAGAGATGAATTAAATTTCTAGGAATGTTAAAAGTGTTTAATATGACAAAGAAGGTACATGCAGCATATCAATTACAATATGGTATTTTGACCTAGAACTTTAGCCGGTTGTAACTAGCATCTTGGAACACAGAAAAAGGTGAAACTTGGTCAGAGTTCCTAGAATATGTATATGAGGAAACCCAATTGAGATCCTATGAAAATTCCAAAGGAGTGGGTGCAAAAATGCATAATTACAACGCAGAGTTGCGCCAAGTTGAAAAAAAAAATGAATAGAAAAGTTAATGGGCAATTTTTAAATAACCGTAACTTTATGCTCAAGACTCGGAATTGAGCATGGGAGTAGGTGTTGGAAAGGTCTCAGAAAATGAAATCTAAATATCAACCCAAAAAATTGATCTGGACATTCAATTTTCCATAAAATCATAAGAAAGAGTTCTGATATATTATTGAACCAAAATGGTTCATATTTTTCATGAAATTATTGAGTCAGATAACCTGACAAAGTTTTGTTGGTTGTACATTTTACAGAGTTAAAAACATTTAGTTATTAACAGGTGAGAAGGTTGAAGTTCAGTTAAAATTAATCAGAGGTACTCAAGGAAAGAGTGCTATGACAAAATATTTCATAACATGATCAAAAGACAAGACTACAAAAAGGTTAAGGTATGAATCTTGGCATAGCCATAAAGTCTTTGAAAGCCACTACATGAAGTCCTCTCACGTTAGTCAAGTATTCAATGGAATTTGGATAAGGGAATAGATTATGTAGTGAATGAATTAGTGAACACTCCCAAAGAAGCCAATATACAAATTTAGCAATGCATTGGAGTAAGATCTATTATAAAAGGAATTGGCTATCATAATGATAGTAATTAGATAAAGAAAGAGGATTATTTCATATTTGGATAAGAAGTGCATCATATCCAGGGATTAGCTATGAAATAAGAGTAATGATTCCCTTATGGTTATTAGAGTGTGCAGTGGAAGCATGGTATGAAAGGAATCAATATGGCATTATAGAAGTGGATTGTGCAAGGTAGGTTGAAATCAGATTGGTCAAGATAGGGGAAAGTAATATCCAACAAGAAAATCCAAATGCTGATATGATCAGTTAAGGAAGGGATAAATCAAGTACCTCAAGAAGGAAGTTGGTGTTAACTATCCAAGGTTAATCAGAAAACATGACTGGAGATAGAAGTGGATCATGTAGGAGTTGGATCAGAGGGATCCAAATAATAATGGAATGCTAAAAATTAATATCAGCATAATATGTAGTTGCAATTCCATGAACATCCTAGAATAATGGAGGAACAATTCATGGGGTAGATATCAAGAAAATGGGAATGCATGAAAAACGTTGCAAGAGGGAAAACAAGAATGTTAGTAGAGATTATTGATGCATTACAAACGTATTGAAGATATTTACACAATAGCATGGAAAGGTTAAGCTAAGAAAGACTTAAAAGTGGAATGAATCTTTCTAGAGAGTTAGTAAAGAACCATGAAAAGGAAAATGGTTCTATGCTTGTTTCTGAATGTAAAAGAGATGGTGCCTGAGAAGAATATATCTCAAGTATCATAGAGTCATCAGTGACATTTCCAGGGGGTGGAAGTACCACTTGAATTATGTTAGTAAATTAAAAGCAACATTAAATGATTTTAATTAATTATATGCAGCCAGGGAAGGAGGCATATTTGCATCCCTACAATATGATAAGAGATTGGATATGCAAGACAAATTTGAGGATAGTTGGCAAGAAGTGGAGAAGAATGCAAGAAAAATCAAATACTAAATTATTCATTCAAGGAAGAATTGGAATAGTTCAATCCAAAAAATAAATGGATGTTGAAGATCCAAAGCCTATGAGGTAGGATGATTGGAATTATAATTCATCCAAGTATGAGTTGGGATAGATGGATCCAGGAAGTAAATAAAAGATGAAGGTTATTATCAATTTAGTATTTGGATGGAAAATAAAAGGCAACCAAGAGTGATTGGCTAGAAAGTGCTCAGATCAGAAATAATCATGCACAGTGGTTACAATGAAGAGCACTTGAAGGTTCAAGAATCCAGGAGAATGGAAGACTTCTGGGATAAACAAGGAAACGTGATACAAGAAGAAAGAAGTTGTTGCAATTACTGTAGCAGTAAGTATTTTATGGATTTTAGCACAACCATAAAGTCAGAATGCTTGCATGTTTGCAAGTGTTGCTGATAATGTTGTTGCACATGGAAGGAAGCCACATAAGGTTGGAGTGTTGATTATAAGACTTATAAATAAAAATGAGAACTTATATTGTCATCAGCTAATCAGGTAGCATTAAACTCGTTTAATGGAAGCTATATAGGTAAGTATTCCTTCTTAGAAATTATGTTGTATAATTTCCAAAGGGAAATATAGGTAAGAGTTTCCCCAAATTGAAGTTTATAATACACTGTATTGTATTGTTTAAGTGCATTGACAGGATTAAGTTACCACTAAGTGTGGTAAGGGATAGAGGCCTGTTATATTTATCAAAGCCTTTATATTTTGAATGCACACACTGACATAGTAGCATGTCATGTTAATTTGGTTATCAGGCAATAACCAGAGAAAATAAAAGATAATAACGTGTTATAGGAATGATGATAATAAAGCTAGTCATGTATGAGACCAGGAGATGGTTGGATATGGCAAGGTATGGTTATAGAAAGGTTATGTGCCACAAAAATACCCAATGAGATTCCTACTTTAAATAAAACTTGGACTGCAACCTTTTTTCTAACACTAATAAACACTACAGAATTGTATTCTTGGTGTAGCGTTCAGGTCGAAAAGGAAGGCATCCAAGTAATTGTGAAGACAATGGGAAGTGTGTGGAGATGTGTCAAGACATTGGGAAAATTTCCAATTTATGGATGGTGAGATGCATGACTTAGATAAAGCTCATTCTGAAAATCAATGCAAGGGTGCATTGAATAAATAGGCATTGAGAGTTGCACTCATGCCTGTTAAGTGGCAGAGTTGCACTCATACATGATGGAATTGTATGCTTAAAAGTATTTTGTTGAATGCATTTTGTGAGTGCATGTATATATATTTTTGCATGGAAATAATTATACAAATGGTTGAAATGTTGCTAACTCAAGAAGTTGGGAACATTTCAGGAACTATTAAACATTGCAACAAGAAAGTTGCATGTGAGGTAGTCACAGGAATAGTGACTACAAAAAATTTCTTGTTCAGAAAATTGAAGAAGTGAACTTACTGTTGTTAATTATGAACATGCATTTGCATAGAATGATGAGTCATTCTATTTGGTTAAATTGTTTGGTAATTGTTATTGAGTTGCTAGGTGCAGGCAATTCTAAGATCCTTGCATAAGGTGATGTACTTGAATTATGATATACAGAAAATACTGAAAATTTATTGGTTGTATGCAATATATAATCATTGCAGGAAAAATGGTATTTAGCATGGTGCTTGATGAAAGCCATAAGGAAAATTACATCCTATTATTGCAAACAACAATGAAAAAAATTATGAAATAGAATTTCATATTTTGGGAAAAGTCAAATTCGTTATGAAATTAATTGGATTTATAAATTGGATTTTTTTTTTATAATGCTCTCTCATGATAATTGCATGTGTATGATGCAGATGAGATGATAATGATTAAAGTTGGGACTCCTAGAACCACAGTGCTCTGAGACTTCCTGTCCAGCCTCTACTGGAGACCTGGAAGGGAAGTTGAGTAGTTGATGAACTGTTGGACAGTGAAGGTGCATACTACCTTGGGTTGTACATGCATGTGGGGAAGAGAGACTGTTGGTTAGAGTGCTGCTGAGGTTTGGTACCTTGGCATAGACTATGCAGATATTGATTGTGGGTCGTGGTTATCTTGGGAATCCATTGCCCTGATGGAACCATATCCCTGCTTGGGAGTGGTACACTACTGAGAGTTTATCAGTAGTGAGATATAAGGCTGGTGGAACATCATGGATCTACAACCAATTGTTTCTTCAATGAATTTTAATTGAAGCATGTAATAAGGAATAATGAACTAATTTATTTCCTAAAGAAACTTTATGGAATAGAGCAATTGAATTCCAGTTGCAGTATGAGTATGAGAATTGGTGTTGGAATGTAGAGAACCAGATGGATAAAAAGATTCCATTAGATAAAGCTTGGATATTTTAAGAATTTGAATGGTACATGCTATATAATGCACTGAGGACAATGCATAAATAAGGGAAGGGGATTATAATATCCCTAGGTCGAAATCCAACTATAAATGTAATAATGTACTTAAGCTGATGAGTTGTTTTATATATTTTTGGCACACATCTTCCATGGCGTAGAGAGTGCATGTATTGCGCAGTAAAATGATGGAATGGGCACATTCTAGGATACAACGCATAACAATTTTAGTGCGTGCAATATTGAGGTTAGGGAGCCTTTGTGTATATGTTATGTTTTGTAGGCTGGTGAGCCAGTTATTATAAGCTAGGATGCTTATGTTTTGAATTAGGCCAGAGGGCCTAGATGCTAAAGGCCAGTGCGCCTGTATTTGTATATATCTCATCATTAATATAAAATACATCACTGCACATAGACTAACCATGATAAAAGAGATGGGGGGATCAACTCCACTAGTTAGGGAAAGGGAGGGACTAAGTTAAGGAAAGGGGATAATCTAGGGAGCTTAATCCAAAAAGGAATATTATATTAATATTTATTAAATATAAAGTATGGATAATTATTTTATCCTAAGTTCTAAAGTTGGGTACAAGTGGGCCAAAGTAGATCCCAACATGGCAAGTGTCAAGTTGGGGACATGCATACATATTGTTAGGAATTTGTTCATTTTACCATCTTTTCCATGATATTTTCCATCATTCATCCATGATGCTATGACCAATTTCACTCACACAGTTAGTTATCCTCCATACTTTCTGCC
This sequence comes from Picea abies, assembly GCA_900067695.1. NCBI lineage: Eukaryota > Viridiplantae > Streptophyta > Pinopsida > Pinales > Pinaceae > Picea > Picea abies. The sequence continues at coordinate 8,360 of CBVK0102436731.1, read as the reverse complement.
ACTATACCTAGGCTTGTATCCATGGCCATATATGTTTGTGTAGCTGGTTAGCTTGGGAGCTGAACTGAAGAAGCGGGTTGTTAGGCCCGTGGGATAATGAAGAGGTAGGTTGCTAGGCCCGTGGGATATTGAAGAGGCGGGTTGTCAGGCCCGTGAGAAATTTCTCTCTAGGTGAGAGAATTGATGGGAGTTGATTTCCTGAAGGTGCCAAGTTGCAGCTATAGGGCTTTGAGACTTCCTGTTCGGCCTGTTGCTGAAGCCCTATGTTGCACCTCTTTTGTAACCTAAATGAGAAAAAAAAATGTGCTTACAATATTAGTTGGGTTAGCTAAGAAAGACAATAGTAAAGGAAAGGGTTAGAAGAATAAACATAAAGACTAAGTTAAGAATTAAACTAGGAAAGGAAAAGACAATTAAACTATTGTGCATAAGGACATAAGAAAAAGAAAAAAACAAGACTCATGTCACCAATGGAAAGGATTGTATTAGTGAAAAGAAAACACCAAAGAGAAAGGGGACTTTGGGTCCCTTCTTCCTCCAAGGGATGGCTCTTCGACCCCCTAGATTGAGCTCTTTTTACAACTTGAAAACTTGAAAGAAATGGTGAAAGAATCCCAAGCTAACCCACTCAAAAGGTGATGTGGATTTCCCAAATGGAATGGTGCTAGTATGCTCTTGAAGAGAAAAGAGGTTTTCCCAATAGAATAGCAGTAGCATAACATTGCAAATGAATTCCTTGAAGATGTAGTGCACCCATGGCCTTGTTTTATAGCACCACTTTGAGCTATTGTGCAACCAACTTTTAGTGTGAAAAGGGGCTATTTAGGGCACCTTTAGGTCTTTGACTAGCCACCCATCCAGATCCAACCGAGATTTGGATGTCAAATCGACTTGGAAGATGAACCAGAAGTGGGTGGGAGGCCGACCAACATCATAAATGTGTTGTTCTAAGGTGTGCATAGCTTTTATCATCCATAGTCACACATCGTGCGCATGTGCACTTTTCCTGCATTTCTTGATGGTGCATGTGTGTGCGCACCCTGTATAGTCATAGCGCATCTTGATTTTATAACTGGTTGTATAGTTTTGTACCTTCTGGAAATGATTTTTTGGTAATTTTGGTCCATGGGTGAACTAATAGCTGTTTTAAGATGTTGGATTCTTGTAACCATTTGCGAACAAAATTTCAGTGATAACAGATGCCCCCTAATGGATGAGGTTAGGAGCATATGAATAGCTGAAATTCATCAATGTTTCTTCTACTGAGAGTACCATTGTAAGAAAGAGCGATAGTGAGAGTATCAAGAGTGACCCATTGGAGGGAGAAGGGAACCTGTAGGACCCAACCTTTTGCAAGGTGTGGAAAATAAATTGTGTACAAACGAGGCAAGCATGCCCCATGCTCATGTCATGTAACTCAAAAAAAAGGGTGTTGTACAGTAACTGAAACTGTGTGTTGATGTAGACAATTGCAGGGCCCTTAGAGGCGGTTTTTGATAAAGGAAGAGGACAATTATGATGAGGAAAAATACTCTGAACAGTAGGCAATGATACCTGTAAGAAGTATCATGGATTCTGTGGGCATTGATAGCTCAACAAAGTTCAGAGGTCTTCGACAAATATAGAAAACAATTGCAATAGTTGCAAAGTAAGACCCACTGTAACATGAGAAAGTGTTGAAGTTGAATGTTATGGGGGTCAATGACAACAGATAGAAATGATGGTTCTCCCTATGTCGTCCGAGACTCCTCATTGTAAAGGTAACGAGATTCAAGATACTGTCTCCCTTCTGGAAAATGTGTTGATGTTGACAAAAAGGGAGACATGACTCCAAGAAGAAAAGGGCTTCGTGAAATCAACTAGGTGAGGTCAGGAACTAAGGAGGTACATGAACAAAGTCAAGATGTGTGGAGACTCAAGACTGCCCTTGGTTGGGGATATATGTGAAGTATAAGTGGCCACAACCGTTCAACTAGGTCGAGTGTCAGGGGGACAACGAGACGTGGGATAAGTTGTGCCAGAGGTGGGACAAAGTGAACAAGCTCAGAGAGCAGAGGTAGGTGGCTTGTGGGATACTCAGAGTTTATGGACGATGTCAACAGGAGTAGGTGATAAAGAATGCCCCAACCAAGGGCGACATGGGTTGCGTTTTCCAAAAAGGAAGAAGGTCACCAAAGGTGACGACAAAAAGCTCTGTAAAATGCTGGAAACAAAGGATTAATTACAAAAAGAATTAAAAAATTAGTGGGGATAATAATGTAGATACAGAAATGGGTGCCCTAGTGTAAGATGGCTTGGCCTGAGGATGGTGCAAGTTGGTTAAAAAACAAGTGGGGGGTTGGGGCCCCATAGGTAGGTTTCTGTAGTAGGGAAATGTATGGAGGGAAATCTGAAGATGGGAAAACCGACGATGGATAAAATGGATGGAAAATGATGCTGCAGGAGTGCAGTGAAAATAAAACCGTGAGGAAGTGCCCTGAGAGTCCGTTGGGTAGGCTAGAAAAATGAGGAGGAGTATGTGGCTGATTCACGACATGATGTAAGACTATCGGGACTCCCAACCCTAAAGGTTGAAAACATCATGAGTTTCAAAGTGCCAATGGGGCCTATGAATGGGAAAACTCATGTGGGGGAGAGTGCTACTGGGTGATAGTACCCAAAATGCAGTGGAGGTGACAGTACTTCAGAGCCGGATATAGGGACCCTAAAGGAAAGTTTCAGAGGGTGTGACTGGAGATGCAATTGAGATTCAAAGGGAATGATTACATGCCAGTGTTGATTATATACCTGAAGGGGTCACACTGGTGTGTGATGACCAAGTACCTGCACACATGCCAACCAAATACCTGATGTGAACAATATCTGAAGATAATCAAACATATAATCATTTATTTGATAATTTTGAACATGAGCATGCGTACCTGAATGGGGTATGGAAAAATGGCTCCTCAGGGGATGAGGATGAAAAATGGCCCAGGGACTGTCTTGATGTATATGACGGGATGTTGATCCCATGGTTGAAGATGGATCGAAAAATGGACGCTTGGAGCTCCTAGAATTGAGTCTGGAAGTTTGGCAAAAAGGGCCTATATATAGCTGTAGGGCCCACATTTCCACCTCATTTGTACTTGCTTCTATAATGGTTAGAGAGGATATTGTAGAGAAGATTAAGAGATTCCAGGAGTGTGAGGAAGCTAATCTGGGAGGTGCAAGAGTCAGGTTAGTGGTCTCATCCTCTTGTACAATAGTTAGGTGTCAAGTTTTGGGTAGGACCGTATGGATGGCCATACAGTGGGTTTTTAGGGTTGTGGCCCCCCAAATGTGTGAGTGTTTGATGGAGACCCATGCATGAATGCACGGATGTAATGGGAACAATCACACAGGGGGGCACACTATTTGGGAAAATAGGTGCGCATGGGGTGCATGCCTGTCCGAAACAGAGCCGCGCATATGTGTGCGGCTGTGTTGCTGATAGTTGCGCATGAGTGCGCAACTATGTAGTGAACATGCGTGCATTTGGTGTGTGCCTGTGCGATTAACAGGCACACATAAATGTGCACCTATGGGGTAAACAGGTGTGCATGTGTGCATTCCTATGGGGAAAACAATCACACCTTGAGGCAAAGCCAAGGATGAGAAAACTTGTCTCCCTTTTTTTTCTGGAGATTTTGGTGTTTTTGTGATGGCTGATCGGGTATTGTATATGTGGATGCAGGTGATCATTTGGGATGATACCAATCCATTGGAGAGAGAGGGACTGGGCCCGACTAAGGGAGGCCATGAGGGATGAGGAGCAGGCGGTTCATGGTGCTTTGGTGGCCTATGGGCTGCTGAATTTTTTTGAGTGCCCATTGTTGAGGGCATAGGAGTATTTGCTACAATTCCTGATCTCGATGTGGAGTCTAGAGTTAAAGTGTTTTATTGTGCGTGGGGAGCACTTGGAATTCTCTACTGAGGAGGATGTCTATTTTCTAACTGGGCTCCCTTTTTGGGGAACCCTGCTGCCGACCGAGCCGGTGGTAGTTGGAAAGGGGCAGTTGGCTACCCTTGCCCGGACATATTGTTCGGGAGAGGATTTTGTGTCTAGGTCAGTGGTGAGGATTGGGGAGATGGATGCCCTGGTACATCATTGCATGGTAGCGATGGTTGTGAGAGTGTATGGGTCGCTCACGACTCAGTGTTTCAGTGGTGGCCAACTGAGGATCATCTAGTGGGCACTAGGGGGTGAGCATTTTGCCTGGGGATTGATGTTGCATGCCAAGATGGTGGGACAACTCACCACGTGTCGAGCAGCTGACTCAGAAGATTTTGCCTTTGGATCTATCCTAGTGGCTTGGTTTCTAGAGAGGGTGTTGATGTTGCACTCGAGAGTTTTTTTAGACCCTCCGGGAGAACGAGAGTCGTGACTGTGGCAGTGGTCGATGATTTTGGTTTGTCATGGGGGTGGGGAGGGTGGACACTACTTCATGGCTAAGGGTGCACAGGTGTGGTGTCAGATTCCATAGATCATATTATAGTTTCCATATAGTGGGATAGATTTCCATGATGACCCTCAGATGATATTACCTCCAGGAGAGGTATTCGATCATCGAGGTATGATGTGTTGGTTATTGGTTTTGTTGATTTGTTTTTTAGATAGTATAGCATATGGTTGATATTTGTATGGATCTTGATGCTATCATGTGGATTTTTGTGTAGATGTGGGACCATGTGGATGAGAGGTCGATCTGATCAGAGCGCCAGCCTGCTAAGGGCCTGTGAGACCATTGTAGGGAGAGTTGTGAGTAGGGTAGAGACGACATCAAGAGGATGTTGGGGTGAGGCCTGGTGATGATGATAGAGTGGCCCAGAGATGCCATTATGATGAACCCGAGGTAGGGCTGTCACATGCCCCTCCGGCCGAGGCCGATGTCGAGTTTGATGATTTCCATCGTCGACTAGAGGCAGTTCTATAGGGAGTGCCCAAGAGGATTTGGGTGTGGATCCATGATGAGGGGATCCTGGAGTAGTGTATTGGGCTTCCGGTAAAGTTGCGAACCTTCATCCATAGAGTAGCTATAGTCAGAGCTACGATGACTAGATGGTTGCGTCCGGGACCTGAGGGACCTGGAGCTGGTGGGGTACCTTCGCCAAAAGGATGACCTAGTGTTGGAGTACTAGAGGCGACCTGAGGGATGCTAGATATGTAGTTGTGTATTTGATATAGGTTGGTGAGCCCATTTTGTATAGTTTTGACATCTAGTTTTGTATTGGTAGGGATGAGGTGATTCACCTGCCTATGAATGATGTACTATTTTTGTAAACACTTTATGACATGTGGACCGATATATATATATATATATATATATATATATATATATATGGATATACATTTTATATATGGATATACATTTTTGGATGTTTGTGTACATGTCTGATATGTTTGTTGTTGATGAATTTTTTTTTATGTAGTGGATGATGTCTAATCTATATGTTGTGACAGACTTCTGATGGTTTATGTGTATGTGAAGATGTCTTGATGTGATATATACCAATCTAGTATAATGTTAGCCATGTTATCTGCTATTTGATTGAATTGTCTTGGGATATGTGTAAATGTAATGGAATCAAAATGTCGAGATAAAAGTCTAACCTCTAGGTATTTGTGAAAGAGGAAAGGATCACAAACACGGTATACATTGTTGAGCTGGAGGATGACAAGTTGGGAGTCTAATAAGATGCTAAGGTGACAAATATGGCGATGATTGGCCATAACGAGGAGACCAATGACGGTGGTGTACTCTGCTTGATTGTTGGTGGTTGAGCCTAAGCCTATGCCGCTGGTGTGGAGCAGGTCATGTGAAGGCGAATAGAGGGCCCAAGCATCCAAAGCAAGATTTTGTGTCTAGTGGTTAGCTCTGTCGGTGTAACCGATGTGGTATTTTGTCAATAACACGAGTGATAGATTAGACGGGAGGTATGGACAAAAGAAGACTAAAAAATCTACAAAATGCATACAAAAAAGAAAAATCCTAGTGTAGTATAGCTATGCTTAGATGTAAAATTTATTTAAGTACAACCCGTTGACGAGTTCCTTGAGAGGATGGCCTTCGGGGGAGGCCAGGCTGTATGCACCTTTAGTGAGGCAATGTTGGATGATGTACGGTCCATTCCACAGGGACTCAAATTTGTGATGGCCAAGGGTATCGTGAGCGATATCATAAGCAAGGATGAGGTATCCTTCATTAAACGAGCGAAGGTTGACATGGTGATCAAAGGTGGCCTTTGATCATTTTTTGGCTACTTCATTGTTCTGTAATGAAGATCGATGATCTTCATCCAAGGATTCAAAGTTCAGCAAACGTTGCTCTAATGGGGCAGTGCTGGGTAATAGCTCAATAGTGGCGCGTAAGGTGGGAATTCTGCACTCGATGGGAAGAGTGGCCTCAACCCCATGGACTAGGTGAAAAGGTGTGAAACTAGTGGCAGTTTTGATTGTTGTGCGATAAGCCCAAAGCACGGGAAATAACATATGATGCCAATTGGTTTTATGTTTGTTAACCATGCATTGTAACATGGTTTTCAAGACCTTGTTAACTGCTTATACCTGTCCATTGGACTGAGGGTAGTATGGTGAGGCAAACGCGTGGGAGAAGCCTAACCGGGATGAGAGTTCCATGAAAATATCATTCTCGAAATGTTTCCCGTGATCAGAGACTAGTTGGAGTGGTAATCCAAAGCGGGATATGACATGGTTAAAGAAAAAATTTGTTGTTGTGTCAGCAATGTTGTTGAAGTTGTTGATATTATGGTAGTTGTGGGAGGTATTTACCTCCATGTGTAAACCTGATGAGAATAGAATACTCCAGAAAGAAAGAAGAAACCCTAATGAGTTGGCTAATAACTCTAGAAGACTTGTCGACTCAAGAAGATAATTTATATTAGGTTATTAGCCTCCAAGAGAAGAAGTCGGCCATAAATAATAATAATATGCTGAACATACAAGTACCCAGAAGAAGTCAACCCCAATAAGTCTTCCAGAACCACTATAAATATAGGGCACCCGTCTCTCATTTGACACATCTCACCAGTTACAGAGAGCTAGTTATGTGTAGTGCAGTTGCAGTCTTGTGCACAGGTTTGGAGGAGAGATACTGGTGCAACTAGCAGTTATGTTTTGGCTTGGACTATATTTTGGCTAGGGTTTGGAACATCAGATCAACCTTTTTTGATGTGCTATCCTTGGGGAAAGGTGTGCTACCCTTTGTTTGGCTATCTAGCATAGGTTTTTCTTCCGGAGTGATTCTTTGTCAAGTTTAAGGTGCTCGGAGGGTGGCTTCGGCCTATGGTTGGGTGACAATGGTATTGTCAATGGTAAAATGAGCACATCCATTTATATTCTAACAGGTTATGGGCCCACACCTCCTTCATTTAGTCTAAATGCTGGAAGGAAACATAGCCACTAGGATATTGAGCTTGTTGAGGAACTGCCACTAGGGTTACTAGCAGAAGCAGCTTCCAAGACACTATCGCTAGCATTACTAGCAGAAGCAGCTTCCAAGACACTATCGCTAGCGTTACTAGAAGGAGCAGTTGCAGAAACCCTAATCCTCTCAGTGACACACCTTAAGTGAAGAGATTGACCTAATCTCTGGATAGATCAGTGCACCCTAGCCTAGCGCATCTCCTGATACTCTTATCAAGCCAAGACGTGAAGTTTGAGTTTGTGGTCAAATCTAGGGTTTGACCAAGTCAAAGTAGCCATGACTTATTCTATGAAGTCAAAGAACAAGTTAGATGGAGCCTCTAACTTCATAGCATGGAAGACAAGGATTGACCTCATCCTTGCCAAGAATAAAGTGTTGGATATCATGAAAGGAAAGATCATGAAACCAGAGTTTGAATAAGGAAAGAGAAGGAAATGTAGAATGTTACAGTTATGGAGGAGTTCAAAGATGATGAAATTAATGCTATGAGTATCATAGTGGAATCCATAAAAGACCACTTGATACTCTACATCTCCCATCTTGACGCATCGAAGAAGAAGTACAATGCCCTAACAAACCTCTTCTCAGTTAGAAACAATGGACAAGTAATGAGTCTTAAGAATGAGCTCCGTGACATGAAGATGAATGATGATGACAACATAACATCATACGTTGTGAGAATTTCTCAGTTAAGAGATCAACTACAAGCTATTGAAGATATCATCTCAGAGAAGGAGTTGGTAAACATAGTACTCAATGGTCTTCCCAAGACGTGGAATGCATTTTCCGTAAGCATGAACACAAGAAAGGAGTATCTGACATTTGAAGAACTTTGGACTTGTTGTGCTCAAGAAGAATCAAGGATCAATGCAAAAGAGAAACCCCAAAAGAAGT
>CBVK0102436730.1:0-24249 GCA_900067695.1 Picea abies | reverse complement strand
AAGGAGGAAGCCAAATCAAGTGAAAGACATTTCAGAAGTACAATGCTTCAACTGTCGAAAGTATGGTCACTACAAGAATCATTGTCCTGAGCTAAAGAAAAGGAAGGAGAAACACGAAGCATCAATTTCCGAAGAAAAGGAACCTATAAAGAAGAGTAAGTAGGATGGAAGAGACTTCTTCTTCTAAAGGTAACAAAACTCTTCTTATTTCTTGTACATATCTTGTTTGCATTGTCTCTGCACATATCTTGTATATCTATCTCTTGGAAGATAGTGTGTTCCAAGAAGAACTATACCTATGGAAGAACAACAAGATAAGAATGGATATCATTAGATAATACACATGAAAGGATGAAATACAAATCATGTGGAAGCTATTGCAAGATAATCCAAATTAATCATGAAGAGACTTAGAAGAAGTAAAGACAGAAAGAAGTCATCAATCAAGAGGAAATTGGAAAAAGACTTATGATGTTTTGTAGAAGACAACAAGATGGAAGCGTGGACTCTGTTAGACAAGAGAGCCAATTATATATTGCAGAAGACAATAAGGATGCAGATGGAAGCGTGGACTTTATTAGACAGAGGGAGCCGATTATATGCACTCATACATGAAGCAAGGATTAGGAGGGAGCTAATCCTATGATCCATTAAAGATGATGAAGTATATACATCCATGATAGCAGCCATGAAAGATAGTACTTATTCTTCAAAGAGAAGCCTTAAAGTATCCTTGGTTGTCCATCCACATCCGTGATCCTATGATGGAATCTTTAGGGCATGGAATCTATAAGAAACTCTATGGACCCAAGAACTAAAGAAACACATGAAGATTCCAAGAAAGAAAGAGAAGCTAGAACAACCAGTCATTGTATCAAGAATCACAAGATTGTCAGCCTGATATAAACTCAATAAAAGCAATCAAGCAAAGGAACTGAAAGTCATCATGAAGAACAATGTATGGAAGACTTATGAATGAAAGAATTGCAAGATCCAAAAATAGAGGTTCTCCCAGATGGAGGGAGAAGAATATGATGATTACTTGTTCTAGTATACCAAACCTATATTTACATGAGTCATTATATCATCTGCAACATCCATGAGTCAGAATTATACATCAGATGAATGCAAAGAATGGTCTCTAGAGAAATGGAATAAAGAGTGTATGAAGAGAAATATCAAGACTTTGAGGTATACCAAAAAGAGACCCTTGTATGCAGATAGAAGAAGATAACTTGGTGGAGAGCCTCCAATGCACAACAGAAGCGTGGTGAAGATTTCCTATAACATCAAGATGATTACTCAGAAGATCAGATCTCATGATGACAGAAGAAGTGCCACATGGATATGTTAAAGTTTTCCAACAATGATATACTCTATTGTTCAGAGCTACATGAAGCCTTCACAGGAAATTAGTGTTCCAGACTAAAGTGCATTTGAAATCAAGCATTACATTATCCATGATGAAGTCCAGAAAGGAGAAAGTGATTCTCCAATACATATCTCCATGGACGAACAGATAAGAAGACATTTTGGTAAAAGATGAAAGAGTTTGCGTACTCAATATGAAAGCTCGTGGAGATGAATTCCTTATTGAAAAAGGAAGAGATGACTCCTAGGTTGGGAGGGAGCACTAAAAAATATTATTGAAGACATTCATTGAAAAATAGTCCAGCTTGGACAGATTCTTTCTTGTTCGGAAAGTGGATTGAGATTTCTGATGGACGGTGATTTCCCATTGTGGTTAACATGGGAAATGGTCTAGATTGCTGATGTATCATAGACAACGAATTCCCATTGTGGTTAACACAAGGATTGGTCTAGGGTAGTCTCTCTTCTTGAGGGTTACTCAAGAAGATTGGGCCACCTTGTTAGAAAATGATTTCTCATTTTGGTTAACATGAGGAATGGTCCATTTTGGAAGTTGATGCAGGACATTATTTTCCTCTTGTGGTTAACAAAGGAAATTGTCTAGATAGTCATTCCTTAGGGTTTATACATTCTCTCCAGGGTGCACTTTGATTAGTGTAGGAGGAATGGCCCAGGGTGAGGAATGGTCCAGGATCAACAATCAGGGATAGGCATTCCTTAGGGTTTATACATTCTCTCCAGGGTGCACTTTGTTTAGTGTAGGAAGAATGGCCTAGGGTGGGGAATGGTCTAGGTTTAGAAGACAAGACAATTATTATTCCTTTCTTGAGAAGAATAGTACAAATATCTCATTGTTCTACTTTGAGGGCAGATATTCTTTCCGATCTCACAGATGTGTGTGAAAGATTGGCCCAAATGATTCAGTTTATATCATAACATTGTTTCTGTGTAGGTTGCTATCAGATGATTGTTATGAAGATAGTAGATGTATACTATTGTGGTGGATATGTTCCACTGTTCATGGCTATATGTTGTTGATCAAGTACTTGTGTGTTACCTGGTGTGGTAGTGTACCACTGGATTGTAGTTATGTACTACTATAGATAGACACAATTGTGTTCTATTTTTGTTCTGATTACCTTGAAGACTATAAACAGTTTATTGGAGATAATCATCATCCATATGAATGATGAACATAGATTTTCTAGACAGAAAATGGTTCAAAACATTTACTCTTCTAGATTAGAATAATGGCTCTTGTATCACTCTATGGAGGGAGCATCATGTCTGATTACTTAGATAGAGTATGGTTTCAAGAGATGATGCAGTTGATGATGATGATGGTGCTCATGATCTAGTCTATATAACTATGTTGATGCTACCAGGTGAATGATATGTTTTGTGCTCAAGACCATTACTTGTAATACCTCCCTAGCTAGGAGGGAGTGTTGATATTATGGTAGTTGCGGGAGGTATTTACCTCCACGTGTAAACCTGACAAGAATAGAATACTCCAGAAAGCAAGAAGAAACCCTAATGAGTTGGCTAATAACCCTAGAATACTTGTTGGCTCAAGAATATAATTTATATTAGGTTATTAGCCTCCAAGAGAAGAAATCGGCTAGAAATAATAATAATATACTGAACAGACAGCTACCCAGAAGGAGAGGTTGGCCCCAGTAATTCTTCCAGAACCACTATAAATAGAAGGTGCCAGTCTCTCATTTGACACATCTCAGCAGTTGCAGAGAGCCAATTTTGTGTAGTGCAGTTGCAGTCTTTTGCCCAGGTTTGGAGGAGAGCTGTTGGTGCATCTACTGCAGCTAGAAGTTATGTTTTGTATTAGACTATATCTTGGCTAGGGTTTGGAACATCTGATCAGCCTTTGTTGATTTGATACCCTTGGGGAAAGGTGTGCTACCCTTTGTTTGGCTATCTATCATAGGGTTTGCTTCCAGAGTGATTCTCTGTCAAGGTTAAGGTGCTCGAAGGGTGGCTTCGGCCTATAGTTGGGTGACAAGGGTATTTTTAATGGTTAAATGAGCACATCCACTTATATTCTAACAGAAAGTAGGCATGGATTCAACCCACTTGGAAAATTAATCAACTGCAACGACTATTTATTTGTGTCCATTGTTGGATGTAGGGTTGCAATTCATGCAGTTGATGCCTCATTTACAAAAGGGACCAACGGTGATGACTGGGTGTAGAAGAATAGGTGGTGCACATGATTTGTTGGCGTAAAGATGGAATTTATCACATCGTTTCACAACATGGATGCGATCGTGAAATAATGTAGGACAAAAGTTACCTACGCAGATGATTTTATAAGTGGTGGACAGCCCTGAGAGATGGCCTCTGCAAGCGTCGTTGTGGCAGTCGTTCAAGACTCTGTTAGCCTTGTCAATGGTTAAGAATCGATGGAGTATGTTGTTGACTCCTTGTCGATATAAGATGTCCTCGATGAGGAGGTAGCGAGGTTCTTGGTGACGAATACGTCGACGATCATCTCTGGAGAGGTGGTTTCCGAATTTTTGTGTTTGAAGATAGACAAGAAGATCTCCATACCGAGGGTCATCTGAGGGGATAAAAAGAATATGTTCATCAGGGAAGTTGGTATTGACCAGTGGACTGGTAATGTCAGAGGGAAAATCCATGATAAGTTCGGTGAGAATGAGATCTTTCTTGCTATTGGGTGTTGAAAATTTGAGTTCATATTCCAGAAGGATGATGATCCATCGAGAAAATTTACCGTTAATTTGTCGACGACTGAGAAAGTATTGCATGGGGTTGGAATCTGTGATGACTTTGGTAGTTTGAAGCAGAATGTAATGGTGTAGTTTCTGGACTACAAGGATAACTGCGAGGGCTACCTTTTATTCATGATTGTACTTCAAGGGTGTTCCTGAAAGGTTTTTACTAATGTAGTAAATCACATGCTCACAGGCATTATCCCTTATTTGGATGAGCACTCCTACTATTGAAATGGATGAGGCTAATATGTAGAGGAGATAATCACAGTTATAGTCAGGTGGACTAATCAATGGGGAGTTGGAGAGAGCCACTTTGAGATTGTCAAAATCGGTTTGGGCATGTTTATCCCATTGAAATCAGATGTCATGACGAAGTAAGCGAATGAAGCTATGTGTGTGAGTAGTATAATCTAGAACAAAGCGTCATAAAAATTTGGCTTTGCCTTGAAGGCTCTGTAGTTGGCATAAATTCTGTGGGGGTGGAATTTCTGTGATGGCTTGGACTTTGAGGGGGTCCACAGTAATGCCACATTGGGAAACTATGAACCCAAGAAGGTGCCCAACAGTGACACAGAATATGCACTTGAGGGGGTTGAAGCGAATATTGTACTGATGACAGCTATGGAAGATGATTTGTAGATCATCAAGATGCTGAGTGTGTTTCTTAGATCGAGCGGTGAGGTCGTCTAAGTATGCGAGGATGATATGAGCCATATCGTGAAAAATTTATGTCATGGCCCATTGGAAAGTGGCACCGGTATTCTTAAGGCCGAATGGCATGACAAGATATGCAAAGGTGCCCCAAGGGGTTTTGAATGTGGTTTTGTACTGATCGGCGGGGTGAATTTGGATTTGGTTGTAACCAGAGAAACTTTCCATGAAGGAAAAAGCCTCGTGACCTGCACAATCATCGATTATTTGGTCGATGAAGGGTGTTGGAAAGTTGTCTTTGGGACAGGCATGATTGAGGTCACGGAAGTCCGTATGGACATGGATAGTGCCCTATTTTTTGTTAAAAGGGATAGGGTTGGAGACCCATGACGTATAGGCTATGGGGTAAATGAACCCTGTAGCGCGTAGTTTATCAATCTCATCTTTGATGGCCGCTGCTTTGGATGGGTGTAGTGGTCGCTATTTTTGGAGAATGGGTGTGATATCAGGCCAGGTGTCTATGCGATGTTCGATAATAGAGGGATCAAGGCTAGGCATCTCTGTGTATGACCAGGAGAAAATGTCTCGGTATTCCTGGAAGAGGGCTTTGTAGGCGGTGAGTTCTTCTGGAGAACATGAAGTGCCAATGCTGATTTCCTTTATAATTCCAGATTTGATGGAAATATCTATTTTGATGGTTGGGGATATATTAGCCATATTTCCTTCCTTGAAAGAGTTGGGGGCAGGGATAGGGTTATTGAACCAATCTATATGCCCTGATGAGAGAAAATATTTGGTTCCGACTGCGTATATGGGGTGTTGGTTAGGAGGCGTGAAGACGTCCTATGAAAGAAAGAGTGCTCTATGGTGGAGTGCATCCCATGGGAAATCTGGGGTAGTTAACTCCTCAAGGATATCTTCATCACAATGAAATTGGTATGAATACAGGGGATCGAGAGGAGTGACCTTGATGACTGTCACTGTGGCATTGTCTCCTTCTGATAAAGACGTAGGGGGATTGATGGAGGGGGATTGCAATGGTTCACTCGACATAAATCAAATATCCAGATATTGTGGGTTAAAAATGGTATTTGAGCATAGATTGTTCGTGGGGAAATGAATTGGAGAATTGGGGGGATTTGGGGGTAACTCCTCATATAAATCATCTAGGAACCATGGGGGAGAAGGGAGTGACTTAGGTTCTGGTGGGAAGATATGAACCATATCAATTGATGGGATAAGGGTATTTATCAGGTCTGTTGGAGGAGGGGGGGTATGATTTTGAATAGGGGCCAGTTGACGATGCCTGTAGTCAATGATCACAGGACATTGATATATGAAATGATCAAATGATTCGTATAGAGAGAAAGGACATCTCATGCGTTCATTGACTGAGGTTGTGACATAATGGATGTCGGTGACAGGAGTTGGGGTGGGTGTTTGCTAAAATCTCTAGCGTACAGTTGTTAGTTTTTGTCAGAATTGAGGTAACGCTGGAAAATGGTGTTTGTAATGGCCATATTCTAAATAGATGGCGCATGCGATGGAGGATAAAACATACTTGTGCTGAGGGATGGAGTAGCGGTTGTGCTCTGTGGTATGTCGCTAGGAAGGATGGGTCTTTGAAGATTTCGGGGCCCATCTCAATGAGTGGATAGGCATCAGGATTAGTGTGGATAAAAGGGAGGATGTTATTGATGTTGGATGAAGGGTTAGGATCGTAATGTCATACTTGATCAATGTTAATGATATTTCCATTATGGGGAAATGTCATGGTTCAAAACACAGAAGAGGCAATGACCTTCATAGCATACATGTAGCTATGACCAAACACGATATTGTAGTCAAGCGGGGTATCGATAACCTCGATGTCAATCAGAATGGCTTTTCCCCCGAGCTCGACGGGGAAATTTTAGAAGAGTCCTTTGGGGGATGAGGGTCTACCATCGTAGGCTCTTAAGGTAATGGAAGATGGTATGAGTTCGAGGGAACCAAATTTTTGCCATACAGATTTGGACATGATATAGGTGGATGTGCCTTCATCAATGATGAATCGGTGAACTTTAATGTTCTTAATTTTTAAAAGGATTTGAAAAGCAATAAGAGTGGGGAGGCAAGGTTCTCTGCTATCGTGGTCAAATGTGATGAGTCGGGTATCGGCAGGGTCGACTGCTCCCAGGTCATAAAGTAAGGACTTCCACTAGGTGGAACAAGTTTGAAGGACTTCTAAGACTGACATGGCAGCTAGAGATTGTGCCAAGTCATCAACCAAACTATAATTATGAGCTACCCTAGATTGAGGATTATGGACATTCCTGCACAATGGGATGTAAGGAATACGAAGGGGGGTTTTAGTATTAGGGTGAGGAATTATGAGAGGGAGTTTGGTTGTGACTGGAATTGCTTCCGAGGTGGTGGGTGTAGATTTAGGGGGTGTTCTATATTGACAAATGCACATTTGTAGAAGGGCTTATTCCTCACTGGTAAGGAGGATAGTGTGATCGGCAGAGGTGCCCGTATTGGGATACTGTCCCAACTGTGGTGGGGTAGGCTGTATGTCTGATTGGGTATTTATGACCCCTTGGTGTGGGATGGGGTTTTGTAGTACAACTGGGGGGGGGGTTGCTACACATATGGTTGTGGGGCTTGCTGAGGTGCAGGCGGTGTTGAGGGACATGGTCCATTCACATAATCTTTTATCTGCTTAAAGTCAACGATTTGGGGGCAATGGTGAGTATAATGAACAAACTCACCGCAAAGGGCACAAGGGAAGGTGGTCCTAACATTGTTGTTTTTCCTTCCTTGATGTTTTTTGTTGTTTCCCCATTAGGGGTTTTTCTTCCCTTGGTTTTGGTTTCCCCCAATAGACTAGTTCTACTGGGGTTGGTTCTGGTTTCCTCCTAGTCCTGGATTATTATTGTTTTGATTTTTTCCTTTCTTTCTGGTATTGTTCGATTGATGGGGTGGATTTTTCATGTTCAACTATTCAAAATTTTGATATTGCTGAATGGGAGATGGTTGAACAAAATTAAAACCAGTGTGTGGTGGTTCTTATGGTAGAGCCATAGGCTATGGGGGGCCAAAAAATGGAAAGTATAGATTATGTTGAGGCGATGCTCCATAATGTACATAAGAGGGCGTGGTGCTTTCACTAGTGCTTAGGGTATAGACCAAGGTAGAGGGAGTACCGACACTTGGTTGGATAGGTGGGTGGTTTAGGGGTGCTGACGAGGGTCCACTTATGGGTGGAGGTAGGGAAACAGGGTATGGTAGTTGATATGGTGGGTTGTGGTGTGTAGTGTTACCAATCAATCCATCTGCTGAGTGAGACATTCCAGGTTTGTCTTGGCCAAATGGCATGGGTCTTGAGGCATCCGGGAGTAACATGTATAGGTATCCAGACTGGGTGTAGATGAGTGAAACTGTTGGGTCTTGCTAATGGTTTCTTCCTCAATCTGGGGGAAGGTGGCAGCCACATCTTTGGTAAGGAGGGAAACAAGTGATTTGAGGAACCAATTGAGACATTGTTGGGGGGTAGCATCAACTTTGCAAAGGCTACGTCGCTGACGCCATTCGTGTATGTGGTCGGCAATATGTATAGAGGAAGTTTGTTTGAAATCTAATAGTAGTTCAAGGCCATTGTCATGATGAACAGGTAATTGAAAGAAGGTAAAAAATGCTTTGGCCAAGGATTCAAAAGTCGCGTGGGACCCAAATTTTTCTTCGACATACCATTGAGTGTACGTTGAAATAACCTCAATTAGATGGAATCATCCATGGTGTTGTTCGAAGAACACCATAGCTGAAATGTCATGATACGGTTGGTAGGATCATCTCTTGCTTTTCCTTCAAACTTGGGGATGTCTGAAGGGAGTTTTCTAGGCATTGCAGGCCACGTGGGGTTGTGCAATATGAGATCATTGGTGAGTTTAGTCAGATTCGGTATGTTGAGGGAAGCTAAATATGGCATATGGGGGGTTGGCGTAGGATTATTTCTGGCCATAGTGTGAGTTTTTTAAGTACCTGACCCTTGGAGGGGACTAGGTAGGTTTGTACTTCCCCCTTGAGAGGAAGTTGGCCCCCCACTTTGATGTAGAGGAGAGCAAATGGAAGGTGGACCTTGGGAATTAGACCCAAGTAAGGTGGAACCAAGAAAAGTTGATCCCAAGACAGTGGCACTCACAGGAGTGTGAGAAGGTGGAGCCGATTAGTTGGCAAGACTAGGAACTCCCCCTAGAATAGGAGGGATATTTAGCAAGCATCTGGAATGAAAGGGGTTCCGTGGGTCCCCTATGATGTCCGACTAGTTGAGTGAATGTGTGCGAATGGTGGTGAGAGCAATAAATAAACAAGAGCCTTTGCTGCAATTTTTTGAACTTTACACGATGTAGATCCAAATCAAATGTAATCAGAAGGGCATCATACATAAAGTGTTTTGATAAGGAAGCATATATGTGGATAGGTGGATTTTGTCCACATGGGGGAACAAAGAAAACAAATTCTTGTGTCTTAAAAAGATGTAACATCCTTCCTCTCAAAGTAGCACTAAACCTTCCAATAACACTTGATAGTGGGGTCTGAAGCGACCAGAAGAGAAACTAGTGAAGGATGAAGCAATCAGTTATAATGAGGGGTAGAGGGGGAATATCCTGAAAGAACTAGCAATATTTCCCAATAGCCACACAAAATTTGATCAAGGTGCAATTGCAGCCCACAATTTCCACCTGGGTAGATGTCCTAAAATTTGGTCACTAGGTACCTCGGTCAAAGTGTGACATTTAGATTTTCGGCCTAAGAAATGGGTCACAGGCTGGATCCCGTCCAAGAGGTGGGTGCCTCAAGGGGGATGCATAGAACAATTGGACCTCATCCTTCAACCCTTCACGGGTATCTCCCTACCTTATGGTGTTAGGAACACTTGACTTGGAGGATTTAAAGTTCCCTATTCGACAACTTCTATTGTTTTGAAAATGTGAGAACCAGATAACGGGGAATTATTTGGATGCCTATCCCCAAAATCCTACCTAGACTAAAAGATTTCTTTTGGCACCTCCTGCGGAGGAAAACTTAGTGAGTGTTTTAGAAAAATTTTAGATGTGGTTGTTTGAGAGATTGGGGGTATGAGCCAATCTCATTGAAATTAATTGGGAATCGATAGTTTCGTCAAGAAAAGGGTGGGGTGTTTCAGAATACCTTTTGAGTAAACTTACTTCAACCTCCACGTTTCGAGATGAAAACTATGTGAGTGAGAAGTGACTTTTGTGTGTGAATGAGTGAAAGTGTGCCATTTTTTTATGAATTAGGTGTCACCTTGCTGCATGTGGACTTTGCTTGGTCCTTACAAGTCTTTGATTACCTATTTAACTAAATTTCATTGGTACAACCTTGTGAAATTCAAAAGTCCCTAGGAAGCTAGCATGTGGACATGTGGGTCCTTTACTATTCCTTTAACTCCCTAATGTGATTTAATCTAAGAAAGATTTGAAACTGTCCTAGATTGTGATCATGTGGGCATGTATGGGCCCATTACAAAACCTTTAAACTTCTCTAGTGATTTAATCTAAGAAAGTAAATTTCAACACTATCCAATCTTTATAGCATGTGGGCATGTATGGGCCCGTTACAATATTGAGATGTTCTTTGAAAAATAAACTAAGAGGAGTCCCGAGGGGGCTATTGTCCTCTCCTAAAGATTTTATCTTTTTAAGGGAGATGAAATTGTCTTTCAACCTCTTTCTGATTCTCAAGATCGCTTTGGAGCACGAGAGAAGATCATATTCAACGTTTGATATCCAATTTCTAGTCCCATTGCAAGTTTTATATGTGATGTAGAATGATTCCAACTTTTAGTCAAAGCAATCCATCCATGTGGCGAAATAAAAAGCAAAAAGAGGAAAAATAATGATTTTTAACCCCTAAGTGCCTATGTGTTTTGACTAATCCCTTTATATGAGAGGGACTGTAAGTGCGGTGCAGATTACAACATGCATGGAAACATATTTAAGAAGGCTCTGGGCCTTCAATAGATCATAAAAAAGCTTACAATGTGTAGTTTTTTACACAGGTGCACGGGTTTCAAACTGTACAGAGGTGCTATGAGCACCAATGCACGAACTGAAAAAGATGATTGAGTGTAGGTGTGCAGAAGGTGCTGAGTAATGCAGTGATTTTGGCACACATGCACACGATGTGCAATTGTAGGCCAATAAACCCACGCACAACTATAACACAACCATGAAGAAAATTCCAGATGGAATTCTCTCAACTCAACTTTGAATTTGATGTTTTGCAGGTCATCTTGGGCCAGTTATGGTACCTACAAGTTAAATAAGTAAAAAGAAGAGCTAAAATAACCCAAGTGGGGTAGGAAATTGATACCTTTCCCCAATTGAGTCGTCAATTTTTTGTGCCTCTTTTGTCACCTAAATGAGCAAATCATAGGTTCTTACAAGCTTAGCTGGGTTAGCTAAGCAAGACAACAATAAAGGAAAGGGTTAGAAGAATAAACATAAAAGACTAAGCTAAGAATTAAACTAGGAAAGGAAAAGACAATTAAACTATTGTGCATAAGGACATAAGAACAAGAAACAAACAAGACTCATGTCACCAATGGAAAGGATTGTATTAGTAAAAAGAAAACACCAAAGAGAAAGGGAACATTGGGTCCCTTCTTTCTCCAAGGGAGGGCTCTTGGACCCCCTAGATTGAGCTCTTTTTACAACTTGAAAACTTAAAAGAAATGGTGAAAGAATCCCAAGCTAACCCACTCAAAAGGTGATGTGGATTGCCCAAATGGAATGGTGCTAGTATGCTATTGATGAGAAAATAGTTTTCCTCAAGAGAATAGCAACATCATAACCTTGCAAATGAATTCCTTGAAGATGTAGTGCACCCATGGCCTTGTTTTATAGCAACACTTTGAGGTGTTGTGCAACCAACTTTTAGTGTGAAAAGGGGTTGTTTAGGGCACCTTTAGGTCTTTGAATAGCCACCCAGCTGGATCCAGCTGAGATTTGGATGTCAAATCAACTTGGAAACTGAACCAGAAGTGGGTGGGAGGCCAACCAACATCATAAATGCATCGTTCTTAGGTCTGCACGGCTTTTAGCATCCACAGTCATGCATCGTGTGCATGTGAGCTTTTCATGCGTTTCTTGATGGTGCATGTGTGCTCGCGCCCTGTATAGTCATAGTGCATCTTGATTTTATAACTGGTTATATATTTTTGGACCTTTTGAAGATGATTTTTTGGTAATTTTGGTCCATGGGTGAACTAATAGCTATTTGAAGATGTTGGATTTCTGTAACCATTTGCGGATGAAATTTCAGTGATAACACCCTGGAAGGGAAGTGTGGCAGTTGAGGGACTATTGAGTAGAGAAGGGGAACACTACCTAGGGTGGGACAATCATGTGGGGAATGAGAGACTATAGGCTGTTAGTTTGGGTAGGCACCTGTGATGGAGTCTTTCCTGTTTTCCATGAGCCATTATCTTGGTTAGGAATCCCTTTACCTGGGTGGAGTTTATTCCTAGCTTAGGGGTGGCTCATTGTTGAGAGAGATGAACAGTGTGGTCTAAGGCTGGGAGGTTCGTGGAAGGTCTGCAACGCAGTTTGTGACATTCTTACCAATATAAGTGCCAATTGTGTGATAAATTTACATGCTGCATTGTTATTTATGTGCTTATTTTTATCGGTTATCATATATGCGGTTATTACTGTGTTTATTCTTATGGGTATTTCATGTATATTTTTCATGTATATGTTTACTATTATTTTAGTGTGAATCCATGTATTTACAGATGTATTGGTATGTTTACATTTTATATATAATGCTTCCACAAGAGTTCTATGTGTATATATTTTAATTGCATCCAGTTCGAAAAATGTATGTGGCATAGCTCAGTTAGATGTTGGGTATGTTACAGTATGTTCCAAAGAGAGAATAAAAGAGTTCTATGGTGTATCATGACCCATCCTAGGTGGTCGGGGACGTTACAAAATCATATCAAAGATAAGTAAAGCATCTAAATAATGGCATTGCCCGGCCTGTTGGTGGTCGGGGATGTTACATGTTGTTTTTATGAGTGGAGGTCAAATGGACAAAACTCAGTACAAGAATGATTTAACATAGAAAATGGACTAGAAATGAATAGGGAAATGAGGTCCTCATTAACTGCAGTCAGTGATTTAAGCTTAAAGGTGAGCAGAGGGAATACTTAGTGAGAGAGGTGAACAAGTCTGCCATGGGCATTCGGCTTTCAAGCAGCTTGGTGAAGAAAAACTCAGCTCAAGATCACTCTTGAACTCAAGTTTCAGACACTGAAATATGTCACAATAGCATAATAATCAAACCTACGTGAGATCGGAAGAGCGTCGTGTAGGGAAAGAGTGTAGATCTTTGGGTAGGCACCTGTGATGGAGTCTTTCCTGTTTTCCATGAGCCATTATCTTGGTTAGGAATCCCTTTACCTGGGTGGAGTTTATTCCTAGCTTAGGGGTGGCTCATTGTTGAGAGAGATGAACAGTGTGGTCTAAGGCTGGGAGGTTCGTGGAAGGTCTGCAACGCAGTTTGTGACATTCTTACCAATATAAGTGCCAATTGTGTGATAAATTTACATGCTGCATTGTTATTTATGTGCTTATTTTTATCGGTTATCATATATGCGGTTATTACTGTGTTTATTCTTATGGGTATTTCATGTATATTTTTCATGTATATGTTTACTATTATTTTAGTGTGAATCCATGTATTTACAGATGTATTGGTATGTTTACATTTTATATATAATGCTTCCACAAGAGTTCTATGTGTATATATTTTAATTGCATCCAGTTCGAAAAATGTATGTGGCATAGCTCAGTTAGATGTTGGGTATGTTACAGTATGTTCCAAAGAGAGAATAAAAGAGTTCTATGGTGTATCATGACCCATCCTAGGTGGTCGGGGACGTTACAAAATCATATCAAAGATAAGTAAAGCATCTAAATAATGGCATTGCCCGGCCTGTTGGTGGTCGGGGATGTTACATGTTGTTTTTATGAGTGGAGGTCAAATGGACAAAACTCAGTACAAGAATGATTTAACATAGAAAATGGACTAGAAATGAATAGGGAAATGAGGTCCTCATTAACTGCAGTCAGTGATTTAAGCTTAAAGGTGAGCAGAGGGAATACTTAGTGAGAGAGGTGAACAAGTCTGCCATGGGCATTCGGCTTTCAAGCAGCTTGGTGAAGAAAAACTCAGCTCAAGATCACTCTTGAACTCAAGTTTCAGACACTGAAATATGTCACAATAGCATAATAATCAAACCTACATTATCATATGACTACAACAAATCATCTAGATCCTCCATGCACGAGCATTTTAGCATAAGGGGAAATAAGGTAACAAAGAGAAAGTACTGGAATAGGTCACAACAACATTATAATCAAACCTACATCACAATACAACTACAACCCTCGACTGGATCCTCCATACCCGAGTGTTTCAACACAGTTTAAACAATGAGATGAAAGAAGTTGACTTCTATTAATGCAAAATTCTCAAGTATCATACAAAACTATAGAACAACTCTCTTATCAAATATTACAAAATAGGGGGATCTGCTCAACCCTTTGACAACCTTAACAAAATCTTGAAGTAATCTATTTATACTCAGATCAGTCCACAACTACCAGGAGTTTGATCTAGCCATTCCATTCAAAGATTTACATCTGTGCATCCTTCTTTCAAACTATGCGTTCTCATATCAGCATGGGCCTGCAAGAAAAACCATCCATAGGGGTACCTTGAGCTGACAGTTTTGTCTCCACATTCAGACCCTCCATGCCTTCTAATTATGGAGTGAGTTGAGGTTTCAAATACCACTCCTTTTTCATTAACTGGTCTCTCATTGGGATCGGGATTTATGGAGTGAGTCGAGATTTCAACCACCACTCCTTTTTCATTAACTGGTCTCTCATTGGGATCGGGATGAGGCTTAACACCTAGGGGGCTGCCATGCACTGCTCTCAGATTTTTCATTATATAAGAATGCGATTGCAGAGCCGTCAAAGGTGGTTTTTATTCACACCAGTTTTGAGCCTGTAATTCACCACCAAATTCCATGTAGCTCTTCCACTATACCATGGTTTCAATTGAGATACCACTCGATAATTTTATCATTCGAGCATGTTGTGTCCCTGCAATGAAAAGTGGTCGTTGATAAGGTAGTTGACATGTTGCATACAGAGGGGTGGCATTTGTCACTCGAAAATAGGCTGAAGACATGTCCAAAAATTATTAAAATGAGTGCCATGTGTTAGCGCTAGATGGATGCCACATGTCTCTAATAGATGGGGGTCACGCATTGAAACTGATAGGTGCCAATTGTCTTTGGTGCTTGGAGCTTGGGAGGGGGGGAAGAAATGTGGCATAGATATGTGGACTTTTGGAGAAATTAATTTGGAGGAAAACAGGAATGGGGAAGCAGAAAATACAAAACCCCGAAGTCCCAAAGTAAATTATGACCGTTTGATCTGCAACTCTGGGGCCTCTACCTAGCCACTAATCCTCACGCAATTTTGACATGCTGAATACACACAAGCCATTGATCTAATCATGATCTATGATCTGGGAAAGTCCCACTTTTGTTGCCACGCAATGCTCTTGGATGGACCCTGCTTCCTGCTACTGGAAACCAACGGCCCATGGTTTTGGGATAACATAAACAAGGATTTTAAATGTAAAATTTTAACATCGTAACATTTTTCTGGGATTGATGAACTTACAAGAATTTAATTTAACAACTGCAATGCAATCTACTAAATATAATCGATTTCGTTAACAACAATATAAGACAATATGCATATGAATAGCATGATTTTAATAGAAATGGCCAGGCTTTCCTCTCATACATTCTTAAAATATAAGTAAATATTCTATTACCAAAAATTAAAATAATTAAGCAATGAAATACCCTGACCAAAGAATGATAATAGTTTAGGATGATCTTCAATCTACAAATTTTCACAATGTCCTCCAATTCTAATAAATGACTTCATCGATACCTATCAGCCAATGTTAGGCATACTCTTCTTCTCCCTTAGCCGCCTTAGTTGCAAAGGGGTCACACACATAATTTTAGATCCAAAGATAGCTCAAGCTTGTCCTCGCAAGGAGAGGATTCCACCTCTTCCAATATAAATTTTAATAACATTTCATTCATTTAGCAATAGGGTAATTTATTTCTTCCTCGCCATTCTTTTTATAAAAAAAATCACTTTGACACTTGTCATCTCATGCACAATTAGCTAATTTTTAATAATTAAATTAAAGATTATTCACCCCCAACACATGTCACACTTTCCCCAAGTCGCACATGTTTAATCCTTTTTAATTTAAATAATAGTGTATTTTCCCTCACAATCATAAATTAGTACTTATATTTTCTCCTAGTTGTCCCTTAGTTCCCCAATTTCTCTTTTATTGTGAATGAGGTTCTCAATCAATAAGGGAAGATCTTGGGGGCTGAACACTGTGTTTAGACTTAAAGGACAAAGGGATGGAGACTCGATATGAAGTAAATAATTTCTCCAGAGTAACTTTGGTCTCAAAGTTTAATTATTTCTCCTCTTTCCATAGATCGAAATTGACCCATTTATAGCCTTCAGAATGGAACTAAAGGGCATAGTCAGAATGTTTCTAGTATATGGAAGGCCAAGGATCATAGATCTCCTATCGTGACATGGAAACCTGACATTAATTTTTATTTTTTGGCACAAATCTTGATGTACACAGGATGTCGTGGTGCAGCCTACATATGCACACGTTGTATAGTAGGCAAGATGCGTACATGTAGAAAAATATGTTTTTTTAGATCTAGATTTTATAGACATGGATGATAAGTCTACATAGGGAAATGGAAAAAGGCGTTTTGTGCAAGATTGCATAGGGTGAGGAAAATCTTCCTATAAAATATGCCCCCTAATGTGTGAGGTCAGAGGAGTATCTGTGATGGCCAAAATACATTATAAACAACCCAGGAGTGGAGTGATGGGGAACCAGCTTGAAGAACTAGTTGCTCATTACATTTTTCACTGACCTTGCATACATGGTTGCCAATAAAATTACACTACATATCCATGTTAAAATATACCAAACAATTTTCTGTGGCCATGAATAGGAAAATACAAATGCGGTTATATGCTGATAGATGTCATAGTCACGAACAAGGCCTAGTAGAACCAGTCTCAAAACCAATATGAAGATGTCTGTATACAATGGAGTAAAATATAATCTACCTAATCACTGAAGTCATATAGGTATTGGTCCAATGAAAAGGAAGCAACAACAAAGGAAAGTTGTTGCCACATATTGATGTCTTCAAGTCTTCTACAGAATCCTCCAAGGGTGCAAGTCTACATCATGTGAATAAATGAGTTGAGGTCGAACACAATGAGTCATTGTTTCATTATCGGTCATTGAGGTATACCGTTAACAAATGTGAGACAACCCACTGATAATGAAAGTATGTATCAAGGGACCGAGCACATTATTACAAGTGTGAATAAAGGAGTCGGTGTCAAACACCTAAAGAATCCAAGGATCATGAGACATTGATGTATTCCCAACTGTCGATGGCGAGAGAGCTTGCCACTAATGACTGCAAGCCTCAAGGTACTCATAATACTCTAGGTCCCATTTCCAAAATAGATGAGTTGAAGTCAATGGAAGGAGACCTGCTGAAAGGAGAGAATTAAGGCATCTCTCATCATTCAACATGAGGTACAAACTAGGAGCTTCATGATTTGGTGGAAATTAGATGAATGACATGTTCACAAACCAATGACCCTGTGCATCTTTCGCGTGTGAAAAGTTCAAGTGGTACATGAAAAATACCTTATGAATAGCATCCAATGATGAAAACTACTGACAAAGGTGAGGAAACCACCAATAAGGCTAATGTCATCCAAGACACTTCACGAATCCCAATGTGTGAATAGATGTCTTGTTATCGAACAAAAGGGAAACCACCCAATCAACAACCAATGATGAAGTGGTGACTATTGGGTTCAAGGTTGCCTACCAATGATGAAAGTAGGACCAAGGTGCATGATAGAACTACAATATCATGTGATTCTGAGACAAACTGAGGGTATGGCTAACATGCAAAGTCAAGAGTTCTGAGAAGTGGTCGACAAAGGTTGATAGACTTCCTTTGAACAAGAGAATTAGACATATGGAGGAATCCGACAACATAGACCCAATGATGAAACCATGAGATGCAGGAGGCATCAATGAAACTCTCTATAGATACTGGAAGAGTAACTAATCAGTAGAGAAGACTTTGTAACGAGCTCAGCTTCCTAAGGCCATGATAATCCCAAAATTATGGGGACAAATGAACTCAATAACTTTGTTCTCTGTTCAAAGGTGACAAGACTACTGCTAATATAAGATAATACTCCCTTCCCACCCATATATTTTTTTTATTTATAGAAAAATGAATGCTATGATACAGAGGATGAAACAAGTGTCACAAGTAAGAAAAATTAGTTCCAATAGTGGAAAATACCTATGCTCAATGCAAGGATATGCATGCGGGAGATGGACACTTGGGGGAATGTTCCCTCCTAGGTATAGGGTGTCAAATTGTAAAGGATATAAACAATGATCTTCTTAGGTTTCAATCTATGAAGTCCACCCCCCACTTGGTGAAGGGACCGACGGTAATGACTAGGTGAAGAGGGGCTAGATGTGAGCACATATTTCGAGTGAACACCTACCAAGGGTGACACTTCTTAACCAATTCAATACAATATTTAAAGATAGTAGGCCAAAAGTAACTGGCTCGCAAAATGTTTTGGGCTATCGCAAGCCCAGATATATGACCACTAGAAGCCCCACTATGGAAATGGTTTAGGATTGACTCAGGCTCTCTGTGAGTTAAAAAATGACACAATAAATTGTCTATTCCTCGGCGATACAAAGCGTCACCGACGATATTATAATTCTTAGCTTGGTATCTTATACGCCATCGGTAATCTCATGAGAGATGTCGATGAAACTTCAAGGTTTGAAGAAAGAGAACAATGTCTCCATAACAGGGGTCAGATGATGAGACAAGAAAAATGTGTTCATCAGCAAATGGATCAACATGGGTAACATCCTCATCTAATCATGGAAATTCAGATATTAACTCCCTAAAGACTAGAAATTTCTTGGATTTTGTAGAAGTGAAATCAAGATCAAACTCTTGTAAAATGAAAATCCATTTATTATATTTTCCCCCTATGTTATGCCTAGTAAGAATGTATTGAAATGGATTGACATCGAAAACCACAGTAGTCTTGCAAAGTAATATATAATGACACAAATGTTGGACTACGTGAACGACAACCAAAGCTAGTGTTTCAACGTGAGAATAATTAAGCTGAGGACCAACTAAGTTTTGACTAAGATAGTAGATGACATGCTCATGGAGCTCATCATCCTCCTAAACCAAAACCATACCAATCATCTCCTTAGACGCGAAAATATAAAGAAATTAATTCCTATTGTAGTTGGAAGACTTCAACAGAGGCATTGATACCAAGTCTTTCTTCAAAGCATCGAAGGATTCCTAGGCTCACTCATCCCAGATAAAAGGGGTGTCCTTCAAAATACACATGATATCCTTAGTGATATTGGTATAATTTAATATAAACTAACGTGATATTGGCATGATCCCGGTCTCAGAAACTAGAAATCCCAAAAGACGACCAGACCTAACGCAAAAGATGCACTTGTGAGGGTTCAACCGGATTCTATGGTAATGAAATCTTTCAAAAAAAAGCCGAAGGTGCATAGCGTGATCTGCTCTCTTACAAGAGTGAGAAGTAATATCATCAAGGTAATCTTTGACTATGTGCTTAATATCGTGAAGAGAAAAAGTCATGGCACGTTGAAAGGTTTCTCCGACATTTTTAAGTCCGAAAGGCATTTTATGGTATGCGAAAGTACCCCAAGGACAAATGAATTCCATCTTGTGTTGATCCTCAAGTTTAATTTGAATTTGGTTATGCCCTGAAAATCCATCCATAAAAAAAAATACTTCTCTTCCCGCACACTCGTCAAGAATCTTATCAATGAAAGGTATCAGGAAGTTGTCTTTAGGACAGGCCTTGTTTAGGTCATGAAATTCCATACATACATGGATAGTTCCTTGCTTCTTTTTCATAGGAACAATATTGGATACCCATTCAGTCAAGGGAACCGGGTATATGAAGCCAACATTAAGTAGCTTCTCCACCTCTGCCTTAATAGAAGGGGCCTTCCAGGGATTGACAGCTCTAAGATGTTGTTGAGCAGGTTTAGCATCCAGATAAGTTCTAATTTCATGTTTGACAATACGAGGGTCGATTCCTGGCATCTCTTCATATGACCAAGAGAATACATCTCAGAATTCCTTGAAGAGTTTGGTGTAGATCAGGATTTCTTCTGGAGAACAATCCACACTGATATTTAAGTTTTCAATCTTGCCAGGGGTATGAGAGATATTGATCGTGATGGTAGGAGAAATACTCACCATATTTACTTCAGCATGATTTTCATGCGTATCAAGTGGAACTATGATGTGACCGACTATCTCACTCAAACTAGATCGAAAGTCATCTTGTTCGATTCTTTCAATCTCTGGGAGAAAATAAGAGCAGCGATGCATATCATCCCAAGGTTTTTTAGAACCATTAATGGCTTCGATTATAGCTTCATCCAAAGGAAAATTCTCATCGAGGTATTCACATGAACAAGAAAATGAAGTAGCCCGGACGGGGCTAAGAATGGGATCCTCCTCGTCCGTCAGTGAGGTAACAGGATCGAGATCGACGGAAGAGTGAAGAACAACTTGATACACAATCTCTATTTCCGATAGTGGCATGTCCATTCCAGCATGCCACTAACCTTCACAAGACAAAGTTGGGGAAGGTAGAGTCCATGAATCACTAAAATAGGAAGTGCAGAAAGGAATGGACCTCCCTGTCAAAATGAGCCTACTGGACATGGCGTAAACATGGTGACTCGGTGTCATGAAGTCAAAAGTACCCATAAGGGAAGAATACATTCCAACACCAATATTCTTAGTTGTCGGCTGAGAATTGTCAATCACAGGGATCGAATGTCCAACAGATGCATTGGGACTAGCATATGCAAAGGATAACTGGTTGATCATCATGATCTTCCCTTCATGAGGAAAACAAAGTGTACGGAAGACAGACAATACAACGAAGACCATAGCATAGGTCCAATTGTGTCCTAGTAACAAGGTATAATCAAGAGGCGCATCAACTAGAGCCACCTCCACCTCTACCATATTCCCACCTAACTGGACTAGAAAGGCATGAATAATACCATGAGGGCGGAAGGAATGACTGCCAAAAGAAGTCAACATGTTCGATCACTTAAAAATATTTAGAGAACTAGGAGCTTTCCAACATATCATGGACATCACACATGTAGCAGCACCTTCAACAACAACCACACGTTTCATGGTATACTTTGATTACTCTACGTGGATTTGGAATGCCACATGGTATGGAAAGTGAGGCTTCACATATGTGACTTCAAACTTGATAACTTTTGAGCCACTAGGTTCTATAGCTCCTAATGTAGATAGTAAGGCATTCCTCTGTGAAGGACATGTCTGGAGTACCTCTAAATTAAACATCACATAAGGGGTTTGACCCAGGTCCTCAATAATAGACTAGTTTTGGGTGGCTCTAGCATTTGGATTGTGGGTAGAGAGCTTGAGTACTCCTTTCAGAATATGAAGCGGTGGCTTTGTTTTTTCAATCTGTAAAGTCATCTCCAGAGTAGGAGGAGGATATTCTAGACCAACTATAGATCGTGAAGAGATATAATCTCAATATCGAGTGGCTACATTAAATTTTAGATCGACCATATTGATACACAAGTGGTCGTCATCTTGTAATGGAAGGTTTTGACTCCCACCAGCTGCATTTCTGGCATTTGAGGAACTCAAGGCCATGTGTTGGTTATGTGGGAAATGATTTGTCAACACGGCAAGCAGTAGAGATAATAGCCTTGTATATTCCGGAAGTTTGGGGCATAAATGGGTAAGGTAATCATCTGACAAAGATTACATGGAAACTTCACCTTACATCTTTCTCGTTTTCCCTCTCCATCATTATTATTCATCTTCTCTTTATTACCATTTTCCTTGGGTTTATTATTATTTTTCCCACCCTTATGATTCAGACGTGTGCTCTTCCGGTCTAAGCATATGTGACTTCAAACTTGATAACTTTTGAGCCACTAGGTTCTATAGCTCCTAATGTAGATAGTAAGGCATTCCTCTGTGAAGGACATGTCTGGAGTACCTCTAAATTAAACATCACATAAGGGGTTTGACCCAGGTCCTCAATAATAGACTAGTTTTGGGTGGCTCTAGCATTTGGATTGTGGGTAGAGAGCTTGAGTACTCCTTTCAGAATATGAAGCGGTGGCTTTGTTTTTTCAATCTGTAAAGTCATCTCCAGAGTAGGAGGAGGATATTCTAGACCAACTATAGATCGTGAAGAGATATAATCTCAATATCGAGTGGCTACATTAAATTTTAGATCGACCATATTGATACACAAGTGGTCGTCATCTTGTAATGGAAGGTTTTGACTCCCACCAGCTGCATTTCTGGCATTTGAGGAACTCAAGGCCATGTGTTGGTTATGTGGGAAATGATTTGTCAACACGGCAAGCAGTAGAGATAATAGCCTTGTATATTCCGGAAGTTTGGGGCATAAATGGGTAAGGTAATCATCTGACAAAGATTACATGGAAACTTCACCTTACATCTTTCTCGTTTTCCCTCTCCATCATTATTATTCATCTTCTCTTTATTACCATTTTCCTTGGGTTTATTATTATTTTTCCCACCCTTATGATTATTACATCCTCTCTTCTTATTCCCGCCTGGTTTCTGGTTACCATTTGGGGTTGTCATCGATTGCACAAAGTGTACATCTGCCAACTAAGTGGGATTGGAAGACACAGACAAATTTGGCCCTCCTGCAAACTGGTTTAGAGACAACTCTTTGAAATGGCTTGTCAAAGAGTCTATGGATTTTACAATGGATTTTACATTGGCGGAGCCTAAAATTCCATCGGCATGAGGTCCAATATTTTTTCTAGGGTTGTAAGTTAACCTCGGTGCATCTGGAAGAATATGGTATAACATCCCAGACTGAGCGTATACAAGATCTAACTGTTGGGCTTTAAAGATCACTTCTTCCTCAGTGATAACCCCGAATGTAGCAAAATCTTTTGAGATAGGAGGGAGCAAATACTTTAGGAACCATTATAAAACAAAGGTTGAGGGTGTGGAGGTATTAATCAACCTCTTCTATCTATGCCACTCTTGGATATGATCCAATATATGAGTGGTGATGTTCTGGTGTAAAGTCGACAGAAGTTCTAGGCCAGCATCGTATTGAACCAGCAATTGGAAGTGGTTAAGGAAGACCAACACCAGTTGATTAAAGGTCCCATATGCCCCCCTAGGTAGATCAATATACCATTTTGTAGTGACACCAATGAGGGTGCGTTAAAATAATCTTAACTGAATATAATCTTCATTAAGGGAATTCGAGGAGCACCATAGGCGAAAGGTAGTAACATGATCACAAGGATCCTCTCCATTCTTACCTTCAAATTTTAGAATATCTGAAGGAAGCTTGGTGGGGATGGGGGGCCATGTATGATCATGAATCACAGGGTCATTCATCAACTTAGACAAGTATAGAAGATTAAGTGTGGCCAGAAAAGGGAGATGGGGTTGCGACACCTGGCCCCAAGCTCCTTGGAAAGATTGTGTTTGAGGAACTGAAGCCCATCCATGTTTCTGGTAAATACCATGGCTCTTTCTGAGATTATAATTCCCTCCTCTGGGCTGATTCATAAAATGTTGGTTGGGCATCATTCCAGTAGGAATGTTTTGATAAGGGTTATAAAAATTGCTCCCAGCCAGATTAGATCCAGGTTGGCGATTGCCCAAAGCATGAAACTGACCTCCCCTGGGTGTGAATCTGGAGGATAGAGGTGGATTCTTCATGCCAAACTTATTGGTCAGAATCGACACCGAGGAGGTAGGGGTATAAGATGGAACTTGAGTAGAAGCTTGTCTTCCAAGTTGGTTGTTCCACCCAGAAGCAAGAGGATTAGGCCCAGGGTTAAAAGCAGGAATGCCTCCCATATTAGGATTCATTTGAGGGACTTGAGAACCACCAAACAAAAATGGAGTATAAGGAGGTGTAGTGCTCCCAATCCTAATGTTATCATTAGGGCCAACAGTTGGGATGGTGTTCAAAAATTTTGAAGTAAAGTTCGACATACCATAGGAAAAAGGACTAGAGGCCATAGGGATGGACTGAACATTATGGTCCAGTGAGTGACCAAGAGACCCAAAAGTGTTTGAGCCAAGATATTGAGCATTCACTAT
>CBVK0102436703.1:687-22236 GCA_900067695.1 Picea abies | reverse complement strand
CAACCAGATGGAAGCTACAACTCCCTGTGTTCAAGCACCCACTTGAACCTCTGAGGACAACAGTCCTCCCGAGCACCTCCCAACCACTCTGAAATATAAATCTTTGCTACTGAAACTTATTACAGTGATATGATGTTCAACAATGGCTTACCAGACTCATCACTATTCTGCTACATTTCATTTCTCTGTCTGCCTCATTGCCTTTCTGCACACATCACTTGCGTTGTCTGTTCTTCTGCTTTTTATGCTCTATGTGCCATGTCCATTCACTGCACAGTTCCTCTTCTATGCTATTCAGCTGCTGCACTCTCCTCCTTCTTCACACATGAATCACCTTCACCAACAACAACCACAGCAAACTCCAATAGTGATAGCAACACCATCTCTTCTCTGTATCGTTTATATATAGCTTCTGTGCATCTTGTGCATGCAATATTCTCCATTCATATCCATGCTCATACCGCGCCAATCTCCTCCACATCTCAAGTGCTCTGCGTGATCATCATCGCGACTCTTCGACTTCTCTGGCAGTTCAAACACACGTTCGGCATCACTGGGTGTTATGCTAAGATTCCTCAGCCTCTCTGGTAGTTGAGACTCTTCATCTCCTCTGTGAAAGTCGAGCTCACCTTCTTTGTTTCAGTTACAGGCTTCCACGCTCATCCATCTGTCAATCCCTTGTAAGAATAGTCTTCCTTCACTTGGACGAAGCTTGGAGACTCTTCATTTCCTCTGGCGATCACATAGGGGTCTCTTCGAATTCTCTAGCAGACGCCATCAATGGTTTCTGGCAGTTTCACTGTGTCGTGCATCAGTAGCTCTCCGATCAGCACTTGATCTGATGGTTCAGATTACATCTCGATTTCACAGATCGCGATATTGGGATTCCTGATGTCAATAATCTTTGACATGTCCAACTCTCGATCCCCGAAACTTCGATAAGGACTGGAATCAACGGTTCATATTCAACCTTAATCTGACGGCTCAGATTACATCTCGATTTCACATATCGTGATATCGGGATTCCTGATGTTAATAATCTTTGACATGTCCAACTCTTGATCCCCGAAACTTCGATAAGGGTTGGAATCAACGGTCCAAATTCAACCTTAATCTGACGGCTCAGATTACATCACGATTTCACATATCGTGATATCAGGATTCCTGATGTCAATAATCTTTGACATGTCCAACTCTCGATCCTTGAAACTCTGACCTGGTGTAAGTCTGTTGATGTCACATGTGTTAAATAACTGCCACGTGTCACCCTGATTCGTGACTTACATGTTCTTGGCATGTTGAATCAGTCTGACACTTTTCATTACCTGGTTGTGCCACATGTTCCTAGCTGACGTGGTTTGTTGTTGTGAGTCAGATCGACGGTCTAGATCACATCTTGATCTGACAGTTCAGATTCAGTCGGAATTTTGCATATCGCGAAATCGGGATTTTTGTGGATGATATTACTTGTCATCTCCAACTCTCGATCCCCGAAACTCCGACAGGGAGTTGGGTCAATAGTCCACATAACCCCCTGAGATGGACAGTCCTCCTACTTTCGAGATTTGTGAGCCCTCTACTCCTTTCACTTTTAAAGATCATGTAGGTTTTCCTCGATCCAATGGTGGTCAGACCCTGCGCTCAGACCTGACACCTGAGATCTATCCTCCTCTTCAGCGCGCTCTTCTTGTCTTTATTCATATCTGACGACCCTCATGCTGTCGAGATTTGTGAGCCCTCTACTCCTTGCACTTTAAAGAACGTGTAGGTTCTCCTCGATCCAATGGTGGTCGGACCCTGCACTCGGATCTAACGCCTGAGATCTATCCTCCATATTTGCACGCTCCTCTTGTCTATATTGAGATCTGACGGTCATCTAGAATTCGGGATGGGATCCAACGATCATCGACGCTTCTCCTCCAAGCTTACACATCCTTCTTACTTGGAAGAATTTCTAAGTGTCAAAGGCCTCGACCTTTGATCTGCATGTGATCCTAAGTACGCTATCTCCCTTGAGCTTTAGTCATGAGTTAACTTCATCCCTGGTGCACACCTACGCACTGCATTCGACTCTACGCTAATTCCTCCTGAGCTTACGTTGTTCCTGTTTTTCCATCGATGCACACTCTTATCCTACCATCTTCACTGTTGTACTTGCCATCAATGACAAGCATACGCTACTTGTTAAACATTTGCCAACACAACCTACATAAAAGGATATTCACATACATGTATGGCTCTCTCAACCTAGAGATGGTGTACCTACCAGTAGACCACTTAGAGAATTTTTTTTCCTCCTTCCACCAACTATTCAGTATTTTGTTGGTATTATATTTCTCATAAAATGTAATCACTAATTCCTTGGTGAGGGACTCATTGGGGTCTAGAATTTTGTAACGAAAATCCATATCTTGGGGAAGGAATGACCCTATGCACTCTCCCTTATCATTTACAATTTTGCACTACTGGGCCTTAGTGTGATTAATGATCCATTCCATCAACTGTACGCACAGAAAAATAGGTGCCTTGGCAGTAACCAAATGCGGCATGGAATTTTTTATTGCAAGAAAAAACCCATTGTCCACATCCCTAAGTTGTAGGTTGTTGTGTGTAGTAGGTTCAAGGTAGTCCCCATTTTTTAATTTCAAGAATAGATAATTCATGGAAGGGATTTGTACCTGTGTGGAAGTCTCACTCACTACACAAGGTTCAGTGTCAAACAATTGTGGCACTATGTTGGAAATATTCTTCGAAGGAAATATAATAATAGGTTTAGTACTTTTGGTCGTCAGGGCTTCCTCTACATGTGTGGGTGAAGAATTGGGACTTGCTCCAATGCCACTAGACTAGGTTCTCTGCTTCTTATGCTTTCTCTACACGGGGGATTTCCTTGGAGGCATTGTGTCTGCAAAAAACATTAATAATCAATTATCATTTCTTCAAAGACTTCTCAAAATTACACACCATATAGACCAAAGTACCTGCATTAAGAAAAGTCATTCTTTGAAGGAGAGGAGATTACCTAACAAATCTCTTTCAAAGTCTATTTATTGTTCTATTGAATCCCCTATACCATAGAAAACATATATTATATCCTCAATTCATTAGCAAGAGACAAGAAAACACATACACTCAATCGATAACACACTTGACAAACATAAATAATGGAGCAAGCTCGGGGGAAAATGTGATTTTAAAATCATATCTCAAAGTAATGGGAGAAACCTTGGATAATAAATGTATTTAAATGCAACGATAGTACCTTCGTCTTCCTTCATTGGATGAGTTGATATGCAGATGTGTTCATTTGGTAGTTTTGTGACATCACTTAACTCAACGTGTAGTGGTTTGATCATATTTGAGTGATGTGAATCTTTAATGCACATCCCAACTGTAGCATCGATCCAACTATATGCATTTTTTATTCTTACAATGTGGCATCAAACATGCACATGTAGATGTGGTGTGGAGAGCCAACGTGGTACTAAGGGAAAACGTGTCACTTCTTGCTTCAAGGATTCGTCTATAAATACATTAAGGGCCCTACTTCATTTTCATGGGGATTAGAGTACGAAATCATCAATCTGACGGTTGAGATTAAACTATCCTTTTCAAAAGGATGGTAGGGACCGCACGTGCAACATTTCTTCGAGCATCGTGCAAGACTAGTAGTTTCATCGAAAATTGTCATGGTGATGAGTTGATACATGGAGCTATTTCATTGGATTTTTCATCATGTGACGTGTTAATGACCATAGTCATGTGTGAAATAGAAAAAATACATCAAGTCATGAAATTGACGGCTACAATATGTTGGTCCTTGTGATCAAATGGTCTGTAATGTTCAGGGTAGCACATTCATCGACCATCGGGTGAGGTGAGTGAGTATGATAGGTGAAACAATTGGCCAATTCGACCGACATTCAACAAGAATGAAGGGATACAACAACCAGATCATAATATCGATGGCTCTGACGTGCTTTCCTCAATTAATCGAACGGTTATAAATGTTTGGGGAAGAGAAAATATCGGTCATGCTTGAATGCTTCATTGTGTGCTTGAATTCTTCATCTCACCCCGAAGCAGTGCATATTGTGTTAAATTAACAGTAATCACCACCACCGGTGTGTCTCATATATATGTACGCATCAGTGTTGTTCAAGCAAGAGCACTGTGATAAATTATAAAAACAAAGCAGTGTGTCCTCTAGAACGCTCTGCAACCGATGCATAATTGGTTTTGTCCTGCACAGGTAGATTTCACTTAATAAAATTTACCACTAACTTAATGCTTTATAAAATTTAACATATCGATGCAACCATTTTAACCAAGCGCACCAGTGTTGTTTACAGAACCGCACTGTGACATATATTTCCCGACTTGTTGTAGTGGGGCATCTCATTGAATGCCTTTTTCTTGGTTCTTTATCCTTAAAAACCCATCGTGAAACAAAACGTCGATGTTCCACTATATGGTAGCATTAGTGCATTAATAGTAACACAATGCATCGCTTCAGCTGCAATAATGCAATTTATTCTAGCGATGCCCATCAGTACAAAAAACACACCAGTGATGTAAATACAATGGCACTGAGGTGAATTTTTAATAATCAATCAAAGTGTGACTTATTAGATGCATTATTGCAATCTGTGGCGGTGTGAAAATAAATGTGGCGCACCCGTGCATAAACGTTAAACGTACGGACTGTGACATGTTTTGAAAAATAATCATTGTGGATTATCTTCTGTAAGGCATCATTCATAGTGTGTTAGTAATACAACGCCTCACTAGACATTATGCCAGTTCTCTGGTAAAACCAACGCACCATTGCTTTCAGTTTAACAAAGGGAATCGATGATTTTGTGCACCATAAATTTTAGCGTTGTGGTGCATCTTTGTTAAAGAAATGAACTAGTTTGGTTAAGAACACTAAATTGGCATGATTAAAAGCACTAAACCGGTGTAGAGCGTCTTATGGGAAGCACCACTCAAATACGTAGTGAAGCAACAAGAAACATAGCATTGTTTTGTATCAGTAACAACACTGCATGATGGTGTTGTTTTTCCAATAGAGCGCATCATCGATGAGGCATATGTTTTGTTTTCAATGCATCAGTTACTTTTTAGGATTTTTTTGCAAAAAAAAAAATATTTTTTATATTTTTAAATATGCATCATTTATATATTAAAATTTCAATTTATTTTATCTATATATGTGCCTAAGAATATATGTATGTGAATCAGAGACAACGATGATGAGAGGAGGAGTAGCAACAAGTCGAGATGTACACATTTGTGTGTGAGTGGGAGGCCAGGGAGAGGTAGAGGGAGATGTTCCCTTGCTCTATTTCACAGCTGACATGTGACCTTTTGATTGATGTTGACCTCCTAAAGTTTTATCAAAAGGGTAAATCCCTTAGGGGGAAATCTTAGGTGTTACAACAATTAATCCGTCGTTGGGATCATGGGTGATAAGGGTTTAGGTGTGGTCCCAATATGCAGTACACTAGTACAAAATGAGAGATAAATGACCAAAATCCGCATATAAATGACCATTTTTGAGTTGGTGACCACTAGTCATTAATTAGTAGTCACTTATCACACGACCAAAAATGTGGTCATATTTATCTTGGTCATTTATAGCTTATCTTTTGGTCACGTATTTGGTCATTAATTGTGGCAATTAATGACCAAATATATGACCAAATTAATAACCAAATATAACCACAAGATAATCTATAAATGACCAAGCTAAATATGACCACATTTTGGTCGTTTTGTAAGTGACTGCTAATCAGTGACCAAAGTTTCCATTTGGTCATTTATATGTGAATTTTGGTCATTTTTTGGTCATTTATCTCTCACTTTTGTAGTGGTCATTTATCTCTTTTTAGTGGTTTCAGAATATAAATGACTAATGTGGTCATTTTTAGTCATTTTATTTGTGGTCATTTTTAATCAATATAAACGACCAATTTGGTCAATTTTAGTCATTTTATATGTGTTCATTATTTATTAGTGGTTTTAATGGTGTCCATTATCAATCAATATAAATTAAGCATGATATTATGTCTAAATTTGAAAAAATCATACAATATTCACACTCATCTAATACACATGTGAATCATGTGAATCATCCAAAGTCACATTAGTTAATTACAATGGGTAAATAATATCAAGTACAAACATATAATTTTCAACCACATAAATTATATTATATGAAATGTCAAGTAATATTACAATAAATATGAGTTTCCAACTAAAAATCCATTAATGGACTAATATTGGTCCACGATAAAAATTGTCTCCATACTTTACATGAAAATCATCTACATCGATGTCTTTTCAAAATATTATAATGGCCACTGAGTGAATCTTCCCACTCCTTCAATTATCGATGATAATGCACCTGCATCTTTAAAAACATGCACAAAACCACCAAGTTAAAACAACATTTAAGCATTACAACAAAAGCTTAACATGAGTTAAAAAAATGTTGGGTGTGTTTGAGGATATGAGAAACAATCTATTTTCTAAGGATAGAGCTTTAAGATATATGATCCAACCTCTTTGACATAGAAATATATTGTTGATTTGATTTGACATTTTCTGTGACTAGATAGTATTTATAATGAAGTTCACCCACATCATTGCTAGACAACTTCTTCCAACCTTGAGGACCCACATAGTACACTGAAGGAAAGAACATTTATTACCCATAAGATTATAAGGAAACTACATATATAATGAAATATATCAAGTATGTAAAATTATAAAATGATACATACCACTTGCCACACCCCCACTGGCACCATCATGAAATGTTGCATGGTATATAGAGAAGCGAGCTAGTTTTGCAACTTCTTCCACTGGCATATCCCAGCGATACCTATGTTTGTGATAATAAGACAAGAAATAGTACAAAGTCAACTTCAAACAATATAAGTTGAGAAAGACTTTATAAATTGTTAGAAAACCCTACCCACTATCCAGGACACCATAAGCATATGGTGAACCAAATACAATAGAAAAGTGTGTTCCCTTAAGTCTTCCTCCTTCACTGTCTACATAATATGGACCAGGGCCCTGTGAATTTAAATCCAATAATATCATTATTATTCTTGTTAGCACATAACATAAAACACTACCATTGTAACATCAAGTTTTATATTACCATTTCATCCCATCCATCAATCATTGTTCCTACTAATAGGCCCATTCCTCGATATGAGTAGAGGATATTGGCCAACAATTTAGAAGCAATATTTGTCATTGATATTCTCCACTTTTTTTCCATCTCATGTAACCAACATTGTTATGAGGAAAAAGAAAATTAAGTGTGAACTCTACACAAAATTAAATGTGAACTCTGCACAAAATACAATCCAAACATATAGGCCTGAAAAGCACCTGGAGTTTATCTTTGTGTTTATGAAGCAATTTGGTAGCTCCAAGAAGCATAGTGACATGTGCATCATGCCCACAAGCATGCATTTTTCCAATGTTCACACTAATGTGCTCCTAATCCATGAGCTCCTTCACATCACAAATCAAAACACTGAATTAGTAAAGGCCAATTGCGTTCATTATAAAAACATAAATAGGACAACAATAAAAGAAGAATATTGAAACCAAACATAATTTGAATGTTGTATTCAATTGGGTCTAGGATGGAGACATTTATGTTCCTCCATGATGATCATACAAGCTTGCCTAAAGCCTTACGTACCTTACTCTCCTTGTCGGAGGAAGGTTTTCAGTTACAATGGTTTTCATATGCAAACTGAATATTTGAGAAGAACAAATTGAAAACATACAGAATACATTACATAAAGGTACGCTCAACAAAGAATTACTACACTAATACTAGATGTAGCTGAAATAAGAAGCTTACCCTACAAGTACTCAAAGAATTATTTTTAGCATGCTCATGTTATGGAAGACAATATCCATATGCATATGTCCACTTCAGCACACATCTATGATGCAAGAGAATCGTTGGTGGCCACGCGGAGCAGAACCTATCAGCGTCTGGGAGTCTATACGGAATCTCAACGCTGGAAATTGCAACAAACATTTTGAAGTATGCCTTATCTTAGCATCGAAAAAATCTTTTGAGGCATGCTTGAGCAATCGTGATCAAAGTGGGAGTTTCCACTCCAACTCTGGAATGCGACTGGACTAGGATAGCCTTCAGGATAGGTTTTGATGTAGACAAATAGTCAGGGGGAACCCTAAGAGCCCTCTGAGATAAATAGAGGTTATGTATGCCCAAATGAGGCTAGCTACAATTGAGTAGAAGATTTTCTAAGTTGTTCAGTTTTTGTTTTGATTTCAGTTGTATCCATTTTCACTAATGAATATAACAAAGGAAAATTGATCCAATGCATGGTGTGGACATTGTTTTTCAATTCTTTGTTATTGTGCTTTCATGAATGAATGAATTTCGTTATGAGTAGATGGAACTGTGAATGTTAGCATAAGTTTCAATTGTTTCTCTTATGTTGAGTGGTGAAAGGTGTGCACAT
Source organism: Picea abies (assembly GCA_900067695.1). Taxonomy (NCBI): domain Eukaryota; kingdom Viridiplantae; phylum Streptophyta; class Pinopsida; order Pinales; family Pinaceae; genus Picea; species Picea abies. Next base: position 13,708 of record CBVK0102436703.1, on the reverse strand, counting down.
AGAACGCAAGGAGTGCGTTAATGGGATTTGTTTCGATTTTGAAGCTCAGAAGAGATAGCACGAAACTTTCCCTTTGCAAGGAGTGCAAAGAGACTGGTGCAAGGTGTGCACAGTCATCTGCAAGAATTTGAACCTTGCATAAAGATCTGGTGCAAGGAGTGCGCAGATCCGAGATTAGACTAAGTGTCAAAGGGACTTTGCAAGAAGTCGAAGAACCAGAAAAGGAGAACACCAGGAGGGAGAGAGGAATTTATCCTTGAGAAATCCTTCGGATCTGAGTTATCGAAATCCCTGAAATGCAAGGAGTGTGTGGGAAGTTGAATTCTTCACGAGACCAAACTCAAGAGGAATAATACTTTTCACAAGTGTTAACGAGATCCAAGAAACGGACTCGTAGGAAGGACAAAGGTCGAAGCCTATGAATCCTTCAAAAATCTTTTAATTCTGAAGAAAGTGTAAGCTCGAGGAGGAAGATCTGGACCGTCCGGTCAGCATCCAGACAACGAGGAGAAAGCGCATAGGGGGAAATATCTCAGTCATTTGGTTTGAGCGCAAATGAATCATAACCACCCGATCAAGGTAAAGTGCATAACGATAAGCCTTGAAAGTATACAGGAGGAGAGGGGTTACAAAAGTTCTGAAATCATCGAAACCATCCATCAAGGGGGACACATGGCGAGAGATCAGTGCTTCGCTGACTCGGGACTCGGAGAATTCAAAGGCAGAGTTATAAGAACTCGTGAATCACGAAATCATGATTCGATCATAGTCATTGATCGGAGGAGGGGGTTGAACCGTAGATCTGGTCTTGTCGGGAGTTCGCAACTTGAGATATCGGAAGTAGGAGTTCTGGGAACTCGTGAAATCCGATTTCGCGGTTTGATCTGAGTCATCGGATCAAGGAGAGATCTAGACCGTTGGTTTCCCAAGGAGATATCGAGAGTTCAGACCTCGAGAGGATAGAGGTGAATCCCAATGAGAGTTCTCGATATGCGAAATCATGACATGCTCATAAGATTGGCCCACGGTCATAGCGAAGGTTCATATCGGTGAAGGAGAATAGAGGGACTAGCACGTGCTAGGCTCCTGTCGGGATTTCAAAGGTCGGGAGAGTCGGGCTGACTCACATGCAAAGACCCAATACGTGAATTCACGACGTGCCTTTTGATCAAGCGAGTGGTCACAGCCGTGGTCACGTAAAGGAAAGGGCTTAGCCAGAGAAGATCTAGCGCCCGTTTGGCATTGAGCTTTAAACAACGTTCAAGAGAAGTCCCACGGGTCTCGGACGATCTGTGTCTTTGGATAAAGGACCTGTGTAAGTGGGTTTGGGGTCTAGAAGAGACCAGGAGAGTCAATCAAACTCAGTTTCTTGATCCATCCTAGACCGTGAAGTTACGCAGCCCTTAGGAGAGAAGGGGGGGGTTGCATCAATTGGTATCAGAGATGAATTTTTTCTTGCAAACAGCAGGCAAAGGAAAGGAGATAGAAGAACTCAAATTTTTACTTTGTGTGTGATATACAGTCAACACAATGCCACCGAGGAGACAAGGGCAGCCACCTTTAGCCAATCATGTTGTAGAAAGGGAGATGTGAGAACTTCATGCAAGATTGGAAGCGATGGAGGCAGTGCAGAGAGGAGCACCCGATGTTGGAGACATCAATGATGTAGAGAGTGAAGCAGTAGAATTCAAAGAAGTTGTAGGAGAGGATGTTGTTGAAGAACGATTGCTCAGAGCAGTTATTAGATTGGGAGGCAGAGCCAAGATAGAGGTCCCAATGTATGAAGGAAATTTAGATGTTGAAGAGATGTTGGATTGGATAATATCCATGGAAAAACATTTCGACTATGAAGATGTCGATGAAGAGAGAAAGGTAAAGCAGGTTCTCACCAGGATAAAAGGACATGCAGTAGTATGGTGGGATGAACTGCAGGCTGAGAGGAGGAGCCAAGGAAAACAGAAGATAAAGAATTGGGACAGAATGGTATACAAGTTGAAGGCTAAATTCATGCCTAAGGATTATCATATTAATCTTTTCAAGAAGATGTAGAACCTGAGACAGAAAGGGATGACAGTTAAGGAGTACACAGAGGATTTCTATAGGTTGAACATTAGAACTGGACAAAGGGAGAGAGATGAAGAAAAATTTTCTAGATATATAAATGGCCTGAGATATGAAATCCAGGATGAGCTCAGCATGATGTCGGTAAAGACAGTGGAGGATGCTTATCAGTTCACACATAAAGCAAAGAAGAAGTTGGCCAGAAAACAAAGCCAACAAGGAAGAGGCAAAAGCCCAGCCCCAAACAAAAGCAAGGGAGTTACCCATGACAAGGCACATAAGTCTAATGATGAGACTGAGAAACCACATAATCACTCGGAAAGAGGAGGAACTTCACAAGGAAGACAGGGTGGTGGAAGAAGTTCTTCTAGAGCAAGAGGAAGAAGAGGAGGAGGAGAAGTAATATGTTATGCCTGTGGGAAGACAGGATACATGTCTTGGGAATGTCCCGAGAAAAATAAAAGGAGGAGGTGAAGCTCACATTTCAAAAGTGCAGAGAAGAGATGCTAAAGCAGAAGGAACTGAGGATGGAAGATCCATGATGTTGAGGAAGGTTCTCTTAAAACCAGAGGCAGAAGTTGAAAGGCCAATGCAAAGAAACAGTCTCTTCAAGACATCTTGCAAGACTAAAGACAGAGTATGCAAGGTGATAATTGATAGTGGAATCACTAACAACTTCATATCCATGGAGATGGTGGAGAAATTAGAGCTAGAGACAATTGCACATCTGAAGCCATACAAAGTCTCATGGTTGCAGAAAGGACACCAGGTAATGGTTACTAAACAAGGCTTGGTTGAATTTAAGATAGGAGGATATAGAGATGAAATTATGTGTGATGTAATTCCCATGGATGTATGTCGTATTTTTTTGGGAAGACCATGGCAGTTTGACAGGAATGTTATTCATGATGGGAGGAATAATACATACACCTTGGAGAATAATGGTAGAATACACATGTTGTTGCCAATAGAGGAAAAGAAAGTGAAAGAGGAAGCCAGCACAAGCATACTTTTCATGAGCGGGAAGGAACTCCTGAAAGAAGCCAAGAAAGAATGGGAAATGCAATTTGTTGTGGTGAGGAAACCAAGAGTTATCCTTACAAGTACTTCGATGGATGATTTACCTGAAGAAGTTCAGGAATTGTTGGATAATTTTTCTGACATAGTGGTAGATGAATTGTCTAACTCATTGCTACCCATCAGAAGTATCAGCCAGCATATTGACTTGATACCAGGAGGAATTTTTCCGAACAAAGAAACATACAGATTGACACCTCGAGAGAATGAGGAAGTGAAGAAAAAAGTCCAGGAACTGTTAGACAAGGGTTTGGTCAGAGAGAGCTTGAGTCCATGCATAGTACCAAATGTGTTGAGTCCAAAGAAGGATGGAGGATGGAGAATGTGTATAGACTCAAGAGCCATTAACAAGATCACCATCAGGTATAGATTTCCTTTACCAAGAATAGATGATTTAATGGACTGTTCAAGTGGAGAAAATTTATTTTCTAAGATAGATTTGAAAAGTGGATATCACCAGATTAGGATGAGAGAAGGTGATGAGTGGAAGATAGCCTTTAATACAAATGAAGGTTTTTTTGAGTGGCTTGTTATGCCATTTGTCTTAACAAATGCCCCAAGTACTTTTATGAGGCTGATGAATGAGATAATGAAATATTTCATTGGAAATTTTGTGGTTGTATATCTGGATGATTTATTGATCTTTATCAGGACTAAAGAGGAGCATTTGAGGCACCTGACATTAGTGATGAGAAGACTACAACATGAGAAGTTGTTGATAAATCTGAAGAAGTCCTATTTTATGAAGACAGAACTCATTTACTTGTGTTTTGTGATCTCTTTGAATGCACTGGAGATGGATCCAGAGAAGGTGAAAGCAATCAAAGAATGGTCCTCACCAAGGAGCATGTTTGAGGTAAGAAGCTTCCATGGATTAGCGAGTTTCTATAGGAAGTTCATCATAGACTTCAGCGTAATTTGTGCGCCAATGATGGATATTGTGAAGAAGAAGCATAAGTATTTTAAATGGACAGAGGAAGCCGAGAGGAGCTTCAATATACTTAAGTAGAAAATAACAGAACGACCAATTCTGGTCCTGCTGAATTTTGAGAAGAAATTTCAGGTGAGATGTGATGCAAGTGGAGTTGCAATTGGAGCAGTTTTGATCCAAGATAATAGACTTGTTTCCTATTTTAGTGAGAAGTTGAATGAGACCAAGAGAAAATACTCCACGTATGATAAAGAGTTTTATGCCATAATTCAAGCCTTGAAGAAGTGGATACACTACCTTGTCCCATGGGAATTTGTCTTTTATAGCGATAACCATGCTTTACAATTCATAACCAAACAAGAAAAATTGAATTAGAGGTATGTGAAATGGTTTGAGTTTATGAAGAATTTTACTGTTGTCATAAAACACATTGTTGGAAATGCTAACAAGGTTGTTGACGCATTAAGAAGGAGATGTTTGATTCTGTAGGAATTTCAGGTGAAGACCTTGGGGTTTGAACACCTTAAGGACGTGTATTGTGATGATACAGATTTCAAGGAAGCATATGAAGCATGTGAAAATCCTATGTTGAGAGACAGAAGCCAGTGGACAGAATATATGATTCAAGAGGGATTGTTGTTCAAGGGAAATCAATTGTGCATACCAAAATTCTCAATGAGGGATAACCTTTTGAAAGAATATCATAGTGGAGGATTGGATGGACATTTCGGCCATGACAAAATGTTTGCACAATTGAGAAGTTCATACTATTGGCCAGGTATGAGAACAGAAGTGATAAAATTCATGAACAGATGTAGAATCTGCCAACATGCAAAAGGTAAAAGACAGAACATTGGATTGTATCAACCATTGCCCATACTAGAGAGGCCTTGGGATGAAATAAGCATGGATTTTGTGTTGGAACTGCCAAGAACACAAAGGGGGTGCGATTCCATATTTGTGGTGGTGGATAGATTTTCAAAGATGGCACACTTTATCACATGCCAGAAGACCAGTGATGCAACAAATGTTGTGAATATGTTCTTTAAGGAAGTTGTGAGACTTCATGGCCTACTGTTGGCCCTTGGTTATGGAAGGAAGTGAAGATCAAGGAAGAAAAGGTGGAATCCGCACTTCGCGGAAGACACAGCAATTGTTACTGGGGCAAAGTGAGAAAAAGAGCAGAAAAGATGGAGCGAAGTACGAAAAATCAAGTCGTTGGATGAGAGGATCGAGGATGAGAGATAAGAAAGGAAGATGGATCGAGGATAGCTCAGCAAGTGGGAAAAGCCACCGTTAGCACCACGTGGGAATAAAGGAAAGACAGGCTGAAAAAGCCAAGGAAAAGTGGGTCAAGTTGACCTAGGGTTTTAGTCACCTAGGGCTTTCGTATCTAGGGTTTTGACACTTAAGTTCCAACCTAAGACTGTCGATGGGCTATTATAATGTATAAATAAAGGTCTAAAGGGCCTGGGTTTGGTTGGTACGATATTGTTGTTGAGCTAGTTCTATTGTTGTGTGAGAGAATATTATATTGTAAGAGAGAAGTGTTGAGAGAGAGAGCTTTCTAGTATTGTAAGATCTTCAGTTGTGTGCGAAGGTCAAGTCCTGCAGTTGGGTGCATGGGAAGGGGAGAGAAAGAGAGGAAGAAGAAAGAAGATTTGTTATCTGAGAGCGCAGATTAGAACTGTATGCTTTATCTTAATAAATCTATAGCGTAGTTCTGTGGATGTAGCCCTAGAGAGAGGGTGAACCACGTATGTCTGGTTTTATGTGTGTGTGATTGATGTCTTGATCTCTATAATTGTTGTTTTGTTATTGCATAGATGTGTTAGAGTAGATCTATAACTATGAGGATTAAATCTAAGAAGGAAATTGATATATGATGATTATGATGTTGTTGTGAGACCCTCTTGATATTTCCTTGGTTGTAGACTATTAGAATATGAAAGATTCTGCTCATTTTTTATGCATGAGAATCTCTCCACGCCAGCCAGCCAGCCACGTCAGCGCGTGCATTCGAAACTGAAGAGAGGCGCAACCCTCGTCTTCCATTTTGAATTTGAATGTAATTTAATGTTTAGGCTATTGAGCCGTGAGGTCGTGCCTTTCCGCATGCATTAGAGTAGATAGGCCTTTAATGTTTGTAAGGCTAAGATCTAGATCCATATTCTGGACTAGATAGCCCATTCAATGCTATTGAATAGGGTAGGTAGATTGGAGGGAAGAGCTCGAAGATCCCCTCTTGTAAAAGATCAATTTCGATCTCATTTTGTAATAGTTGAGGAAGGAGAGAGTTGTAAGAGAAGAGAAGGAGTTGAGACTTTGATATAGTTCATGCTCAAGAACACCTTGTAAAAACAGGCATTTTCCATTTAATACAAACAACAGTTTTTCCTGCATATTTCCTGTGTTGAATGAATGTATGTGCGTGTTCAATTTATGTTGTAGTTGTATGCTAGACATTTGCAGGGAGTTGTTTTGATTTCAGGCTTGAGAGGTTCTTTGTGGTTTCATGCCAGGAGGGCATGACACAGTACTGCAGTCTATTGATACCAATGCATAGATGCACTTCTGAACTCTGTGGAGTCAAACAAAGACGTGCCAGGTGGGCACAGAAACTGGAATCATCAATTCAGAGGAAGACCTGTGAGGTTACTGAAGACCTTAGAGGCAAGGCTGTGGAGAAGAACACGGTTGTAGACAGAAGCTATGAGGAGTTCTGTAAAGCTCTGCCAAGTGGGCATTGAGTAGGTTCAATGGAGTGCATAGAGGAACTCTCTTGTGAGTTCAGAAGAAGACAGAAGCTCTGAGGAGTTCTTTGAAGCTCTGCCAAGTGGGCATTGAGCCAGTGCAAGGAGTGCATAGAGGAAGAAATTTATTGTGATTTCATTAGAAGCGAGAATCATCTGAGAATTCTTGATACTCTGCCAGGAGGGCATTGAGTAAGTGCTAGAGCACACAGAAGGAACTCTTTGAGTTCAGAGATTGAAGAAGAATCCATAGAAGGATCTTCGCAGGATTGCTGAACACCCTGAAAACCTCAGCAATACGTTGCTTGTGAAGACAGAGTGCCAGGAGGGCATCATATTTACCCATATGAGGGAGAAGGAAGAAAGAATTATTTTCCTTAGAGGTATGAGTATTTGAGAAGCTCAGAAGAGATATCACCTTTGTGTGCAAGGACTCTGCAGAGGCGCAAAAGTCGTAGAATCCCTTGAGGATTCGAAGGATAAGCTTAGGAGGAGTAGCGTTCATATGCACAGGCGAGGATTAAAAGTTGTGAAGATCGTAGAGAAAATAAACAAAGGTCAAGGCCTTTGATCATTTGAAATTCTTCCAAATCCAGAAGAAAAGTGCCAAGGCTCAGTAGGAGCAATAGCTGTCATCGGATCAGCCGAGAAGATCTGGAATGTTGAAGGATTTCACGTCCAAGAGGCAGTACAGGAAGAGTGCACAGGAGAGATGATCTAAGCCGTCAGATCTTGAGTGAAGAACCTGACAGTCGTTGGATCTGTCAGGAGCTGCACGAGGTTTAAACCCTCACGCATAGGGCAGCAGAAGCAAAGTCCTGAGAAGGAGTTTGTATCGGGATATCGGTGTTCGAGAGTTTGAGAGTCCAGACACTCGACATCAAAAATTGTGAGAAGGTGAAATAGATCTGAGTCATCCATCTGCGAGAGGACGTGTGTCGCGAAATCATCCGTTTCAGAGATTTGGGCACTGGGACTCACAGAGGTGAGCATCTTGACCTCGCAAGTAGTGAAGTCCCGAGAAAATCTAAGTCATCCGATTGGAAGGACACATGTCACCAGATCCTCTCTATTGGGAATTCGAACATCAGAGGTTAGAAAGGGAAGTCCTTCGACTTCACGAGTGGTGAATTCATGAGAGAATCAGGACCATCCATCTCAGGAGGATAGGTGGCAGAGATCAAAGGATCTCACGAACTTGGAGGTTCACAAGGTGAGAGCCTAGGATTTGGGTGCTCCAAGCCGCGAGTGGTGAAGTCACGAAAAGACCGGGACCATCCATCTGAGGAGGACAGGTGGCAGAGATCAAGGGATCTTGCGAACTCGGAGGTTCGCAGGGTGAGAGCCCAAGAGTTGGGAGCTCTAAGTCGCGAAGTTGCGAAGTCGCGAGGAGCGGAAACAGCCATTGGATCCAGGTCAAGGGAGGATCGTTGGATCAGAGCCTCATCGTGTGTTTCACGTATTCGGAGGTTCGGAGGTTGAGAGAACCTCGTCTCTACATCAGAAGTTGCAAAGTGCTGAGAGTTGAGGCACAAGTGTGGACATGTGGCAGAACCTCAGGGTGGGGCCTGCGCGATTGACAGGTGGACACACGTCACTCATTGGAAGGAGTCAACACCCGTTGACCTATCGCGTCTCGGGGATTCGTGAGATAAGGGAACGAGAGTTCAACCCTTGGACTCGCAAAGTCTCACGAGTAGCGAGAACGCAAGGAGAAAAGTCAACATCGCTTCTCGGGGTTTCGTGAAGGGAAGGTGCCAAGATTGGACACTCAAACTCGCGAAGGTGCGAGTAGCGAAAAGTGCTAGTTCCTGGCCTAGCCGGTGGTTGTGCAAGGAAGGCACTGACAGGGGAAGAGCTATACCTATATCAACGTTTCGGGTATCGCGAGATTAAAAAGGGAGAGTCGGGAGCCTCGACTCATGAACTCGCAAGTGGCGAGTTGAGACAAGCGCCTTTGGATTTGGGCCGTGGTCATAGCGTTGTGGTTTCTTGGGGAGAAAGAGGCTCGTGCCTAGTGTTGTTCGCATAGGGGAGCTTCCTGAAGGACATGTGGATCGATTTGAAAAGAGATTCCATAAGGGAATCCGAAAGAGGTGATTCGGCTCAAAGGGGTTAAAGAACGATCCTGTGAGCGGATCTCGGCCCGAGGGTCGATAGGTCTGCATCAGTTTTACCATTGACAATACCCTTGTCAACCAACCATAGGCCAAAGCCACCCTCTGAGCACCTTGACCTTGACAGAGAAGAATACTGGTAGCAATCAATAGCCAAGCAAGGCTAATGCACCAAGCAAGAATAGAAACCAAGTTGATCAGATAGTCCCACCCAGAAACCGGCGCAACACATTTCCCAAAAACTTGCACACAAGACTGCCAACTGCAGTGCGCAGAAACTGCTCTCTGCAATTCTAAGAAGTGTGAATAATGAGAACTGGCGCCCTATATTTATAGTGGTATAGCAGACTTACTGGGGCCGACTTCTCCTTCTGGGTACTAATTAATTCATATTAATTATATTTCTGCAGCCGACATCTTGTCTAGGGTTTCCTTTACTTCTTTGCTTCCTTCCGGAATATTCTAATCTCGTCATAGGTCACAATAGAGATTCATACCTCCCGAAGATACCATAATATCAACACTCCCTCCTAGCTAGGGAGGTATGGTCTTGAGAAAAAATAGACCATTCAACTGGTAGTGTCACGAGCACCATCATTATTATCCAACTGGATAATCTCCTATGACAATTGGTACAATATTAATTGATAGAACACACTTGTGTTTATCCATGGTAGTACGCAACTACTCAAACCGTGACACATAGTCACAAACAGTGGAACAAATCCACCACAGTAGTATATCTCTCCTGTCTGGAGACAAGCAGTCTCCATAACAATCATCTGATGCCAACCTGCACAGAAAAATATTGTTAAAATAAATTGAATCATTTGCGCCAATCTTTCACTCACGTCTGTGAGATATGAAAGAATATATGCCCTCAGAGTAGAACAATGAGATATTTGGACTATTGTTCTCAAACAAGGAAGAATAATTGTCCTGTCTTTTGAACCTGGATCATTCCCCACCCTGGGCCATTCTTCCTATACTAATCAAAGTGCACCCTGGAGAGAATGCATAAACCCTAAGGAATGTTTGTCCCTGATTGTTGAGCCTAGACCATTCCCCACCCTGGGCCATTCCTCCTACACTAATAAAAGTGCACCCTGGAGAGAATGTATAAACCCTAAGGAATTATTGTTCGAACCATTTCCTCTGTTAACCACAAGAGGAAAAGATTGTCCTGCATCAACCTCCAAAACGGACCATTCCTCACGTTAACCACAATGATAAATCGTTGTCCAGCGAGGCGGGCCAGTCTTCTTGAGTAACCCTAGAGAAGAGAGATTGCCCTAGACCGCTCCCCATGTTAACCACAATGGGAATTCATTGTCTATGATACATCAGCAATCTAGACCATTTCCCATGTTAACCACAATGGGAAATTGTTGTTCGTCAGAAATCTCAATCCACTTTCTGAACAGGAAAGAATCTGTCCAATCTGGACTATTTTTCAATCACAAGGATAAATGTTTCAATAATATTTTAGTGCTCCCTCCTAACCTGGAGAGTCTTCCCTTTCAACTAAGGGAGTTCTTTCCACGATCCCCATCTTTTCTCGGAAATATGCAAACTTTATTCTGGATAGAGGTTTTTTCATAATGTTTGTTGTCTGCTCGTCAGTGGAGATACACTCGAGTTTTACCTCTCCTTCTTGGACTTTATCTCGAATAAAGTAGTATTTGATCTCAATGTGTATCGACCTTTCATGAAACATGAGTTGTTTTGATAATCTTATACAATATATTATGGTCAATTCTGGAATCTGATCAAATAAATCGAAGATTAACTTTCTTAACCATATTGCTTCAGTGCATGCTTCACATGTTGCCATATACTCTTCTTCTGTTGTGCTGAGTGTGACAGACTTTTATTTTCTGCTGCCCCAAGATATCATAGCGAAGCCCAAGATGAAACACATACCTGAAGTGGTATTTCTGTCTTCTGCACTTCCTGCCCAATTTGAGTATGTGAATCCATGAAGTTGTATATTGTTGGATATGGTATATCTCAAGCCATAGTTTATTGTTCCACGAATATATCTTAATACATGCTTTGCAACTATCCAATGCTCATGTCTTGGTTCCACCTGGAACTGGCTTAGTGTATTTACGACAAATCAAATGTCTGGTCGAGTATTTACCAAATACATCAATGACCCAATTAGTTGTCAATATAGATATGGATCTACTGGATCAGAATCTGGAACTTTCAATTTTCTTATATCCGCATTCATAGGAGTGTCCATGGATTTACAATCCATCATTCCAAATTTCTGAAGAATCTTTATTGCATACTCTCCTTGTCCAAGGAATACTTCACCACGCTTCTGCCATACTTCTAGTCCCAAGTAATAGTGCATGAGACCTAGATCTTTCATATCAAATTTAGAAGCTAATTCCTTCTTGCATTGAATAATGAGAGACTCTTCACCTGTTATGAATAGATCGTCAACATATAGCAGTAGGATTACAGGTGCATTGTCCACAACTTTATAATAAAGGTTTGGATCTGCATGACTCTTGGAGAAACCAAGTCTTATTAGATAGTTGTCCATTCTGGCATACCAAGCCCTTGGAGCTTGCTTGAGTCCATATAGAGCTTTATTCAATCTTTAAACATGAGTGTGTCTGGAATGTACCTCAAACCCTTGAGGTTTTTCAATATATACTTCTTCTTTAATAGCTCCATTGAGGAAAGTTGTCTTTACATCCATCTGGTGTAAGTTCCATCCCATGGAAGCGGCAAGAGATATGATAGCTCTGATGGAAGTATATCTAGCCACCGAAGCAAATGTTTCGTCATAATCTTCTTCCTCCTTCTGGGAGAACCCTCTAGCTATGAATCTTGCCTTGTATTTATCCACGCTTTTGTCTGCTGCATGTTTGATCTTGTACACCCATTTTGAAGTTACCATTGATTTTCCTTTAGGTCTTGGTACGATTTCCCATACCTCATTTTTCATAATGGATTGATGCTATTCCATCATAGCTTCTTTCCATTGTTCCTTTTGAAATACTTCTTCAAATGGTGTAGGTTCTTCATCTAGAAGCTTCGTCATGTATGTTGCATAACTTGAGAATATTTTAGGTATTTTACTCTTTATGAATGTTCCTTCTAGAACCTTGAGTCTTTTTGCGTCTTGTAAGGTGGATTCAAGCCAAGCTGGTCTTTTCTTGGTCTTAGGTACGATATCTGAATCAATGTTTTCACATGGCTCCATAGGATGATCAGGTTGTTCCTTTTCGTCATTTGCGTTTTCTGTGCTTTCTTCGTTAAGTTCTTCAATCTCTTATTCTTCTATATTTTATTCGATGGATTTCCTGATGGCCATCCTTTCATTGAACGTTACGTCTCTGCTAACCTCGATCTTGTGTTGTTCAGGAATATATATTATGTAATCCTTGGATGAATCACTATATCCCACGAATATCCCTTTCTTTCCTGAAGGTTCTAGTTTATTCCTCTTTTCCTTGGGAATGTGGGAGTAAACAGGACATCCAAATATTCTTAGATTTTCCACATTAGGTTTCTTACCAGAGAAATCTTCTTCTGGTGTCATGTTCTTCAATATACGATGAGGACTTCTGTTATGCACATATATTGTTGTCATTGTTGCTTCTTCCCATAAGAACATGGACAGACCTTGATCATTTAGTAAGGCTTTCATGATTTCTTCAATGGATCTGTTCTTTCTTTCTGCTACACCATTTTGTTGAAGATTATGAGGAACAGTCATCTCCCTCCTAATTCATGTTGATTTGCATAATGCAACAAATTTCTTTGATGTGTATTCTCCACCATTATCGGTTCTTAGCATCTTGATCTTCTTATTTGTGAGGATTTCTATTTCTGCTTTGAACTCTTGAAACTTGTTGAATACTTCGTCTTTTGTCTTCAGTAGGTATAGCCAATTCTTTCTTGAATAGTCATCTATGAAGATTACGTAGTAAGAAGATCCTCCTAGAGATTTTTTCGGCATCGGACCTTAAACATCTGAGTGTATTTGTAGTGTCCCCAAGGCCGAGCCCCGTCACAGATCATGTTTTATGCAAAGAATTGTAAATGTGTTCTATAGGCTG